>JAODAL010022469.1:0-64660 GCA_025379985.1 Phyllomedusa bahiana | reverse complement strand
ATATTGTTTTTTCCATCATAACTGACCAAATGACAGTAACATGCAAAATAATAAGAAATATAATTTTTCTCAACAGAATTCGGTCATTAGAAATAGGATTCAATAAAAATGTTTACCAACCTGAAGATCCTGCTGTTCAGAAGTGTTTTTTTGGTCATCTTCATCACCCGCACTTCTCATGATGTTGCCTCATTCCGCCACCAGGCCTCGCATCTCTTTGTTGCATCGTTTGCATTTTGCACGCATGCCTGCCTTACCGATAGGCAAGGAGCTTCATTAAAATATTCCCAAACTGGGTCTCTTTTACGGCCTGCTGCCTTTATAAGGAAAGAATGTAATAAACCTCAGATCGTACACAAAAACAGATCCAGACTTGTCTGTCTGTGGCTTGCTGCAGTATTGTGCTCAAAGTTTCACTTTCATTTTTTGTCTGCTTGCCCTTCCTCCTCCTCACACTTGGGCTTCACATTCTTCTTTTGGGAGGGGTTGGGCAAGATCCAAAATTCCAAAAACAACCCCCCCAGAAACCCCAAAATTGCGTCATTAACCTTTCCCCTAGGACTTTGGGGGCCCCAAACTGAAGGGGTTGAATTTCCGGGGTATTTAATGGTTTGTAGAACCAAAAATAGGATTTAACGGTCCTTTTTTTTTCAATTTTTAAAAAAGGGTTTTTAGTAACATTTTTGTGTGAAGAAGAGGCTGGGACCTCTGCGGAGTCCAAATTAAATTTTGAGAACTGCAAAAGTAAAGCGAGCGTCTGTGATAATATAGGAGAGAAACTCCACTAATCCTACAGAACCTCTGGGAAGAGCATGGAAATGTTGAATGTTACCATATACAGCCTTTATTCTACTGAGTTAAACAACTCAGCTTTATCTCATGATGGAAGAACCTTTTGGATGGTAAAATATTTTCCTCAAAAGCAGTTTTATTAAAAAAGAAAAAAAAAAAACCGATTTTAAAAATTTTATTTTTTTTATTTTTTTTATTTTTTTAAAAACATTGATTTTTATCCACCCTGATGGTGACTGACCTTGATCTGGCGAAAAGGGGGTCACTACAATGAAAAATCATTGCTCCGCTGAAGCCTTCTTCACCACAGCAGTGGTTCATACAGCATGCATCATCTTTTACCTATTCTGCTGTTGTGGACTGAGGTGTTGGATCGCTGTTCATCTGGAGCCTCTTCCTAAGCTGGTTCATCATGTTGTTCCTGCCAGGAGTACAAGACTCCAGGCGACACAGCTTTAGGATTCATCAGTGCCCTAAAAATAATAGGTTAAGAAAAAGCATAAAGAAGACCTATGGTGAAACTAATTTACTAATTTTTGTTGTACCAATACCAAGGATTTCAGGTTTCCAAATTTTCTGTAAGTTTGTAACTTTTTTAAGACAAAACATATCATCCACATTTTACCAAAATAAAGTACAAACAGTGCTCCAAAAAAATCTAGTTTGGATAAGTAAAATCATTCTAACATTGTTACCACACACATCATATTTGAAAAATGGAGTTGTGTCTAAAAGCGCAAATTAGGCCACATTCCTAATGGGCTAAAGCAGGTATCCTCAAACTGCGGCCCTCCAGCTGTTGGAAAACTACAACTCCCATTATGCCCACTGATTATAGATTATATAAATGCAGGATGGGAGTTGTAGTTTCCCCAACAGCTGGAGGGCTGCAGTTTGAGGATGGTTGGTCTAAAGGGTCATTCCCATCTCCTAACTGTTGGGTCATGGGGGGGCGTGGCCTGGCGCGCTGATGGCAGGCCGTGTGTAGCCTGAGCTCCGTCTAGAGCCTGCATCTATCAGCTGTTTGGCACCTCATCATAGGACCCAGACGTTCCAGAAAGACCCCTGGACCCCAGCAGACCCCTCGGGAGACAGGTGCTGCGATATCTAACTACTTCGCGCCGCTGGCCAGCTTGGGCCCGGAGGCCCCGAGCCGCTCACCCTCCCAGGCGCCATCTTCCCCGCCACGAGGTGCGGGACGAGACTCTTCTGCAGCGGCGGACGCCCCGCTTACCTCCGACAAGGTGCGGAAGAGAAGAGGAGCACGTCAGCAATCCCCGCCGCCTCTGAATTATCCGCAGCGGGTGGAAGAAAGCGGAGGAAGAACAACAGAGTCGGCCCGGGCGTCACGTGAGAAGCCGTCTTCTTCCCAGGTGGCATTGCGGCGGGACCCGGAGGAGCGCGCTGCACAGACCCGCGCTGCTGACTGTCACCCGGCAACCGGAGCAGGCCGGGAACAGCCGCTGCAGAGCCAGCAGACACAGCGGGGGAGAGGAGAAAGGCTGACCGATGAGTCCCCTCAAACCGCACCGTCTTCTGAGGACTTGGCCCAGGTAGGCAGTAGCCTGCGGACCCCCCGCCCGTCCCCCCGCATGCCAGGGGCTGGACTTGCCCTCTCCTTCCCTGCCGGCTCCTGCCTTGAGCACCAAGCAGGCCCCTCAGTTACAGGGACATACAGTTCCGCAGGTCCCTCTGAGCACTGAGACCCCGGGCCCATGTATGGAAGGTTTGACTAAGTGGGATCCCGGCTATCCCTTGCGGGACGGTGCCCCTCCGCAGCTCATGGCTCAAGCCCTATCACAGTCTGGCCATGCCTCTGGATCCCCTCCAGGACTTTACATGGAGTCGGTGCTGGACCCCTTGGAGGGCCCCAACCCTAGCCAGCGGAGTGTGGGTTCCTCGGCCTCTGCGGTGTCGCCACATGGGGCTACCTCCCCGCTGGAGGAGTGGCCGGAGTTGTGTGCCGCTGGTCCGATCTCACAACCGAGCCGATTGTCAATGTCACCAGATGTGGGCCCTGCTGACAGAAACATGCCGCCAGTTTCTCCTATGATTCCAAAAGAGACTGCTCTACAGGTGCTACAAAGGCACCCGGAGCTCCAGGCTCTCTTATCCTTACTACCGACAAAAAGCGACATGGCGGCCTTAGCCGCTGACCTAAAGGTTGCCTGGAGGAAAGATCTGTATGTTGTACAGGAGGACGTTTCTGCCGTTCAACAGAGGGCACAGAATTTAGAGAGAGTTCAGGGATCGGTGAACTCCCTGGCTGATGTACAGGTTGCTCTTGCTAAACACTCTACAACACACCAACGCCTCGCCGACCAACTCGATGATCTGGAAAACAGGAACAGGCGAAATAACGTCAGAATCCGCGGTTTGCCTGAATCGATCAAAACACAGGAGTTAGCGGGGACTCTCACTAGGCTCTTCAATAGGTTGCTAGGCAAGCCAGAGGATAACCATATTGAGCTTGACTGCTTCCATCACGCCTTGAGACCCTAAACGCAAGACCAGCTCCGTCCGAGGGATGTATCGCTGTGTTTTGTCAAACTGACCATCTTGTTGCGCTTTCATTGGATCAGACATAAGGATGAGAAGGAACATTGTGGTTCTACCTTTGCCTCAGGAGAATGGCGGAACTTTTTCTCTCTCGAACTTCTTTTGACAGCCTTGGGCCTTCCCGAGTGTGGATCTACCTGAATGGGAATCCTCCACTGCACCTTTTCCTGATCAACGACTATGACCAACGGGGGCTGTCCCTAAAAGGCTGGGGCCTGCGGGGACGCCCAAACCTCAGCGACTCCGGAGATTCCTGACAAGCATTCCTAGCGCAGAAGCTTTCTAGGGGACTCCGTCTGAGTGACACTTCACTCCAACCGACTGGACATTTGCTAAGTGTCATTTAATTACCCTCTTTCTTCATTCTTTGGTACTTCGCTCCGGTGGCCCTCTCTCTTCGATGGATCTTTGCAAGTGGGATTTTTGCTGGGTTGAAGATCTATTGGAGATAGTTGGTTCCTAAGCTGTATTATAATATGTATGCTTGCGTCTTGGTTGGAGGGCGGAGTCTTCCTTACCCTTCCATACCCCCTTTCTGATCCCCCCCCCCCCTTTTTTTTTTTTTCTTCTCTCTTTCTTTCTTCCCATTCCTTCTTTTCCATTCTCCCCCCCCCCCCTTGGTCCCCATCCACGCCCTGACTCCCCCTTTCATCGAGCGCAAAATAGGTGCCGATCTTTAAGATGTAAATGTATTCTGGAACGGCTCTTTGGTAACGTGTTGACAGTGACCCTCATGAACTTCCTATTGGTCTCTCACGAGCGAGCCTTCACTACCAGCCACAGTCCCCATGTAGGATGGTGGCTAGGACCCCGATGTCTAGCCCCTGCAGTTTGTCTGCTACGAAATGTTAGTGTTTTTTTTTTTTGCTGCCTCTTTTCTACGGCCAGCTTTGTTTAAACTTCTGGTTTCTATGTGCTGTCTGCCTTCAGTTCCGACTGGTGTTGGTGGTGGGGTTCCGTGCGGGGACCGTCTGTGGCTCTTAGACCATGGGTAGTTTCACTGTATCTTCCCTTAATGTTAAGGGCTTCAATATCCTGGAGAGGAGGTCGCGTATTCTCTATAATATGCATAAATGTAGATCGCATATCCTGTGCGTCCAGGAGACGCATCTTCTCAAGAGTCACGCTTCGGTCATACGTGATAGATATTATCGCTCCTGGTGCCACTCCAGTAATCATCTGGCCAAGACCAAAGGGGTTGCGATTTTTTTTTCACAAGTCGCTCCCACATGAGATCCTAGAGGTGAAGGCGGATCCTGAGGCGAGATATTTTTGTGAGATGCAGCATATGGGGTGCCCCGTATACAATTGCTAACATCTATGCTCCTAACCAGGGTCCGGTTTCTTTTCTGGCCCTTGTGTTGGATGAGTTGAACGCCTTCTCTCAAGGCCCCATAATTCTATGTGGAGATTTTAATCTCGCTTTGCAACCTATGGCTGACACCTCCTCGAGAAGGACGTCCCTCTCTTTTGCCAAATTAACCCCTTACCGACGTTTGACATATGAGTACGTCAAATCGCCGGTAAGCGGCTTTGAAACAGGATCGCGCCGCGATCCCACTTCACAGCCGCCGGGTGTTAGTGACTAATTGCAGCTAACACCCGGCAGCTTCAGTGCAGGCGGGCGGCGGCGCTGTTTAACCCATCAGGGGCCGCGGCAAAGATGGCCGCGGTGTCTGAATGACAGAAGAGCGGTGTCGCGCACCGTTTTTCAGCCCGATCAGGACATCAGCGGTGAGCTCGCTGAGTCCCGACAGGCTAACATGGCAGCGCAGAGCCCTGTGAAGGCTCTGATCGCTACCATGTTCCTGTTTGCCCCACTTCCGTAGACAGGAAGTGGGGAAACCGCCATCTTTGTATACCCTAATGCATTGCCTATGCAATGCATTCGGCTGTATTAACGATCACGCCCCCTAGTGGGCAAGCACCATAGGGGGACTAAATGTTAAAGTAAAAAAAAATAAAGTTTTAAAGTACAAAAAAAAAAGTATTAAAAGTTAAAATCACCCCCCTTTCCCCATTTTACAAATAAAAACAATAAAATAATAAAAAAGTTACACATATTTGGTATCGCCGCGTCCGAAAAAGTCCGATCTATAAAAATATAATATAATTTATCCCGTACGCTGAACACCGTAGAAGAGAAAAAATTCCAAACGCCAAAATTGCGGGGTTTTTTTGTCATTTCACGTCACATAAAAATTGGAATAAAAGTAATCAAAAAAGTCACATCCATTTCAAAGTGCTAGCATTAAAAGTACACATCTGCCCGCAAAAAAATGCCGCCTCACTGACGTCCGTAGGTGTTAGTACAAAAAAGTTATTGGTCGCACAAAATGGCGCCGCAGCGCAAATTTCAAGACTAGAAACCCTACATGTTTGGTATTGCCGGATGCGTATCAACCTGTAGAATACAGATAACACCTTATTTTTACCGAAGAATAAACTCCGTAAGAACAAACCACATGGTGCCAGTACGTTTTTTTCACATTTTGCCCCACTTAGAATTTTTTTGCCGTTCCCTAGTATATTCTATAGTAATATGAATAACACCACTAGAAAGTACAACTTGTCCCGCAAAATAAAAGCCCTCATATGTCTATGTAGGTGGAAAATAAAGTTATGGCTTTCAGAAGGCAAAGAGCAAAAAAATTTAGAGCCATATGATGACCGTCCGTCAGGAAGGGGTTAAATAGAATCAAGAGGCTGCTTCGGGACATGCAGCTGTGCGACATCTGGCGCATACTGAACCCTACGACCCGCGACTACACCTTCTAATCACATCCGCACAAGGTTTATAGTAGGATCGACTACATTTTTGGTCAGCATTCACTTTTGACGAGAGTGGTCAAAGCTGAGATCAGTAATATCCTTCTCTCAGACCACTCGCCGGTTTGTTGCACTTTTGCATTGCCTGATGAGAGCCTTGACCCTTTGACTTGGAAGCTTAATGAATCTCTGCTAGTGGATATGGTGTGTCTAACAGATGTTATACACTCCAGTTCTTTGGGGCTTGTTCACAGCTCAATGGCTGAACAACATGAAC
The DNA here is from genome assembly GCA_025379985.1 of Phyllomedusa bahiana. Lineage (NCBI taxonomy): Eukaryota > Metazoa > Chordata > Amphibia > Anura > Hylidae > Phyllomedusa > Phyllomedusa bahiana. Next base: position 58,263 of record JAODAL010022469.1, on the reverse strand, counting down.
CCAGTAGCTAGCAACTCTGCCATTTATGCTAACTGGGAAAAAAGATCACAGGTGCAGCTAATTGCTTGAGCAAGATGAAAAACTGCACACCAACTTTAACACCTATTCACACCAGCATGCAGAAAAGCCGCAGTATAATGCATGGGGAGATTGCACAGATGCAAAGTAACCAATGAAAAAACAACAAATACAACCTCAGGGCATGAGGGAGGTGGTTGCTGGTACTTCAATTGCATATGATAAGGCGATACAAAAGTGTGCCATAAATATAGATACGTGTGGTGTACCATGCTGGCTTACAACCTATTAGTGACACCCATACTATTAGACCAGGCGGACTGCCCAGCATTTTCTAAGTGTCCAACACAACACAGGCACACTCTGCTCCCCACCACTGTTGGGCAAATAAAAAAGGACATACTGGAAAAATATTAAATATGAGGTATTAGTTGGTAATGGGGCCCCATAACACAAGCTCACAAGCCTCTTCACGGCTCCTCATGTCTTGCGGGTCCCTACACTAACAATTTACAGAAAAAAACATACAGAAAATGGGACATTACTTACTCAAAAAAACACTCCAGTTCTTTGGGGCTTGTTTTTTTGAGTAAGTAATGTCCCATTTTCTGTATGTTTTAACGGATGTTATACAGACTGCTAGACACTTCTTAACTGACCATGCCGCTGATCCCTCGTCGCCCCATGTTAAATGGGAATCCCTTAAGTGTGTTTTGAGAGGTGTTCTCATTAAGCATGGATCCCGATTGAAAAAAGAGGCTGCAGGGAAACTGAAAGCTCTCTTGAGTAGGCTAGGAACTTTGGAAATAACTCACAAGACACTGGGCAGAGAGGAGGATCTTAGACTCTTGTTGCAAACACGGCAGGATATTCTCCGACTTCTTGACCAGAAACATAAGCGATACAAGCAGATTTGTGCGAACACTTTTTATCAATGGAGCAATAAACCGAGTATAATGCTTGCTCGAGCCTTGAGAGATAAGCGAGCCTCGCTTTTTGTTCCGGCGGTGAGACTGGCCTCGGGCGAGATGGTATATAAGACCCCCAGTATCCTGGAATCGTTTCGCTTGTTCTATCAAAAGTTGTATAACCTACCAAAGGCCTGCCCCTTCGGGAAGGATAGGTCTAGACTGATGGAATTTCTCGAGGCTTCAGCGCTCCCTAGGGTTCCATTTGATAGACCACATGCTCTGGAAAGGCCTTTCACCGCGGAAGAGATTAAAGCGGCCATTAGTGATATGCCAGCCTGGAAGAGCCCTGGCCCCGATGGATACACAGCAAAGTTCTTTAAGGTCCTAGCTGACGTATAGGTAGACCCGTTGCTGGCTTCCTTCAATTCGGTTTCCCCCTCCTGCCCCTTCGCGCAAGCCTTCCTAGGTGCATATATTACAGTGATCCAAAAGGAGGGTAAGGACCCCCTTTGTTCTAGCTACAGACCCATCTCCCTTCTCAACACTGATACTAAACTTGTTGCAAAGCTGTTAGCGGGTCGACTTAATGAGATCTTGGGGGATTGGGTGCATCGGGATCAGGTGGGTTTCGCTCCTACTAGAGAGGCTAGGGATAACACCCTGAAGACTTTCTCGCTCATTCATCAGGCTGGGTCGTGCGGGGTGCCCCTTATGCTGCTATCTTTGGACGCCGAGAAGGCGTTTGATCGCGTGGACTGCGATTTCATGTGGGCTGTGCTTGAGGGGCTAGGTATTGGACCTGTGATGTTACAGCGCATTAGGGCTCTATATTCGCATCCTCACGCCCAGGTTAGGGTTAATGGCTCTCTCTCTGCCAGCTTCAATATTGGTAATGGCACCAGGCAGGGGTGTCCCCTTTCTCCCATTTTGTATGTTCTCACGATGGAACACCTCCTGCAAACTATACGAAACAACCCTGACATCCGGAGATTTCAGTGTAGAAACGTGCAGTACAAGTGCTCAACCTTCGCGGACGACCTCTTGCTCTATTTGACCCAACCTGCTACCTCGCTCCCGGTTTTAATGAAGGTGCTAGAGACTATTGGCTCCCTGAGTAATTTTAAGATTAATTTTCAGAAAAGTGTGGCTTTGGGGGTTAATCTGGGGAGTGGGGAAGCGGGAAGGCTGAAACAATCCTTTCCGTTTACATGGGCACAAAAGTCCTTTAAATATCTGGGGGTCGCTATTCCGGGGGAGCTTCAGCACACTTCTGATTTGAATTTTGCCCCCATACTGGCCATTCTTTCCTCCGACCTAGCGCGTTGGGATAGGCGAGACTTCTCATGGATCCGCCGTATCAATATAGTGAAGATGAATATCCTTCCCCGTCTTTTGTACCTGTTTCAGACGATCCCCCTCCTCCTCCCGGGTTCCTTTTTTAAAACACTCCAAAGGAATATCAGTTTGTTTATTTGGGGCAAGAAGAAGCTCAGGATAGCAAGGAACACACTCATTTGACCGAGGGAGGAGGGGGGCCTATCCCTGCCGGATATAAAAGCCTATTACTTGGCGGCCTCCGCAGTTAGAGTACTGGACTGGTTCCATCACAGGTATTCTAAGTTGTGGGTCTCGCTGGAAGCCTCGTTGTGTGAGGCCGCTGACGGCATTGCCATGGACGGCTGAGGAGTTTCACCCCAGGTCCCGCATTATATCCCTCCCGCGGGTCGCACAAGTAACACTGCTCACGTGGAGGGCATATGGTAGGCAGCTAGACCTGTTTCGGGCCAATGGTCCTTTGACCCCGGTCATTGGTAACCCTGAGCTCGCTGCATTAGGGCCCGGTAGATGCTCTAGGCCCATTGTTTTCAAGGATCTTCTCGCCCACTCATCCTTGAAGACTTGGGAGGAAATCGCCCAGGTGAGTGGGATGGAGTCGCTTGATTGGTTCTGGTGGATGCAGATCCAGCACTTTTATATGCTTAATAATGTAAAACTAAACTTACATCAAGCCTTAACACCCTTTGAGAATCTCTGCACCCGGGACGATCCCCCGACCCATCTCATCTCACAAATATATCGCCTTATTGTGCAGGGTCTGACCCGGACGTCCCCTCCCCATCAGCTGGCCTGGGAGCGGGAAATTCAAAGATCCATATCGACTGAAGACTGGACGAAATCTTATACATTAGCATACAAATCGTTAATCTCCTGTCGTCTTCAGGAGCTAAATTTCAAAATCATCTCCCACTGGTACCGAGTCCCTGCCCTGCTGCATCGGTTTTACCCGGCAGTATCTCCGAATTGCTGGAGATGTGGTCGAGCTGATGGGACGATGGGACATGTGTGGTGGAGCTGCCCGATTATTTCCCCCTTCTGGGAGAAGGTGATCTCTATCATAAAAGCCGTGACAGGTACGCAGCTGCAAAACGACCCAGCGGTCCTGTTGCTGTCCATGATCCCGTCGACAATCTCGAGTCTAAAGGGTAATATTATCATCTTCATGTTGGTAGCAGCGAGAGTCCTAATCTCGAGGCTTTGGCGATCGGCGACCCCCCCCTTCTTTGACTTACTGGTTTAAGGAGATCTTTTTCCTCCAACGCATGGAGGAACTGAGGCTGGTCAACATGGAGGGGAGAGATAGGTATGGACGGGCTTGGGGTCTGTGGATTGTATTTACAGCTTCTCCTGAGTTTGCTTCTTGCGTGTAGTTCCGCGGGTCAGTGGGTGGGCGGCTACTTCCTTTCCGGGGTGATATGCTCCTTTTCAGTCCCTGGTGTGGGGCCTGCGCTAGCCAACACCTCTCGGCACATTTTTCTCACATTAGTGTGCAGACGGCAAATAGTTTGTTGTGTTTGTTAATTATTCCTATATTGCTCTCAGAGTTCCCAGGTTTATGCTTTTTCTATAATTAGGAGAACTCTTATGTTAACTAGTCTGCCGTATTGGTGTATATGTAGTTCTATCATTGCACTATGTGCATTTGTCCATTGCCTCTTGCAGACCCATTTTGGATGTTTACATTCACCATGTACTCCTGTTCAATGTGTTTCTTTTTAATAATTATGCCTGGTGTAACGGTTGCTTTTGAAATAAAACTTGGAATTTGAAAAAAAGGAGATGGCCATGGGGAACAGATTGGTGATCACGCATGTATGGCACTCTCCGTTCTATTCTATGGGAGTTACAAGTACAGCCAAGCGAGAGTGCTTGTCTGGATTTGGAAATCCCTGCGGAATTAATGGAGAATGCCGTGAAAGCGCTGCCACCTCTCTGTTCCACACGGAGAAGTTCGGGGGCCTGATCTGAAAGAGAACCTGTCACATAGATTATGCCCCCCTTGCTGAGAACATCACAAGCTAGTGACAGACCTGCTGTTTCCAGCGCTGTGTCCCTTATTCTATAAGATGCTGTAGTTTTAGAGCATTTAATGCTCAAACCTTATTCATGAGCAGGTGTTAGCCCCGCCCAGCAAAGACTAGCCCCACCCACTGACAGTTATTCACATGTTTCTACCTATTTAAAGTAATAGGTTTATCAGTTGAGGTGGGCGGGCTAGCCTCAGGTGGGCGGAGTATGAAAAAAACTGACTCTTTTCATGACTCTTTTCTGGCTGAAAACTGAAGATTTGAGCATTAAATGCTCTAAAACTTCAGTACCTTAAGAATAAGGGACACAGCGCTGGAAACAGCAGGTCTGACACTAGCTTGTGCTGCCCTCAGCAAGGGGGGCATAATCTATGTGACAGGTTCCTTTTAAGATAAAGGAGAATCCTAGAGTTGGGACCTGCACCTATTAGAGGTATACACATATTTTATCAATATTCCATGAATGTCTGCGATGGTAATACTCCTTTAAATTCAGTCCTAATTTTTATCATTTGGTGAATGCAGTCACAGACATAAAGAGAATCTGTCCTGGACATATGAGTTACACTAGTTACATTGGACATGTGGACCATATGTAAATTGTGTTGAATTATCAGTAACTCATATTTTTGTGTGTTGCAGGATTTTGGTCCAAAGGTTAACTTTAAAAAACAAAAAATAAAAGTTGCGAATTTCACTGGCCTTCCAAGTTTTAGCAAGTTACTCTGGGAAAGGATGAAGGAGCACACTGTTCTGGAAGGGTTCCTGCCTGTTGAGCAATGTAATCTGGATTACAATTCTGACAGAGGAGCTGCTATTGACCCCCACTTCGATGACTCTTGGCTTTGGGGTGAACGGCTAGTCAGTCTAAATCTACTTTCAGATACTTTGCTAATGATGACATGCTCCTCCTCAGACAATCTGCAGCTGAGATCTTCCTTAACTCTGAATGGAAACTGTATGCAGACTGTTACAGATAACACTGTGATTAATGTACAGCCTGACCTCCAGGACTCTATGGCTCACGGTAGATCTACGACTGCCTTGGTTCCGTATAATGATGTGGAAGTAGCTGTACATCTACCACGAAGGTCATTGGTGGTTTTATCTGGAGATGCTCGTCATAAGTGGATGCATGCCATTCACCGTGAGAACATCAAGCAGCGCAGAGTTTGCAGTACCTTCAGAGAACTGGCAGCAGAGTTCAGTGCCGGGGGCAAGGAGGAATCACTGGGACAAATGCTGCTGGATATAGCTTTAGGCTTTCAAGGAAAATCAGTTTAATGACCCCTCACTCACATCTGCTTTCTACTATACCCTTCCCTTTTATGTTCGACATATTACATTTCAAATCTTGAACAGCATCAAGCCCAGCACTCGGTAGAACAGCTTTTCAGTTTTTACTTTAATTATGGATCTTGACCTTTAAAAATACATGGTATTAGGTTCTGTTCACATTTGGGTTGGAGGTTTCACTTTGAGCCTCCTTTGCAGAGTCTGCTAAAAATTTACGGAAAAAATAGTTCAGCAGTTTGTTTCTTTTCCCTTCGGTAAAATGATGGACATCATATCCAAAACCCAACTATACCCATTGTAGTCAATGGAGTCCATCGGGCTCTGTTGGTGTCTGTCACAAAACAAATCTGGTACCATCGCTGTGACAGAGGCTCCGAACAAAACGTCTGACTCAGATGGAAATCTGACCTGAAAGGGAATTTCCCCCTCAAAACCAATTTTTTTACTGCTACCTTATTTTTCAGACTTTAAGACGCACCGGACCATAAGATGCACCTACCATATTTTTCGGACTTGAAGGCTATGTTCACACGGCTGATTTTGAGACGGATTTCAGTCCGTATTGCGCGCCGTATTGCACTGAAATACGGCTGAAATCAGTCCCTGTCATTACATTAATCCACATTTCTCATAGAGAACTATGGATTCTGTCTCCTCTCCCTGCTCGCGAAATACGGCGAGCGGGGAGAAAGTGACATGCACATTATCCCGGCGGGATCTGCGCCGTGGATAATGAAAGTCTATGGGGCCGGCGAGCTGCCGCCCCGCCCCCGTACACACGCCGTAATTGCAGGCGAAATCCGTCCCGCAATTACGGCGTGAATCAGCCGTGTGAACATAGCCTAAGACGTACCATCATTTTCCTCCCAAATTTGGGGGGGAAAAAGTGTCTTACAGTCCGAAAAATACGGTATATTGTAGATGAAATGAAAAATAGAAAAAGCTTTCAATAGATCTTGGTAACAAATGTTAAAACTGTTTCTGCAGCTTCTATGCAGACCTGTGTGTCTCCATCCAGTTCAGCCCATTCTGCAGTGCTGATCCAGAGAAGGGCAAAAAAAAACACCAAGAGGTGGAAGCCAATTGTCCTGATCTTAGGGGGGAAAAAAATCCTCCTTAACTGCAAAATTGGCAATCATACTAAATCCCTTAATCAACGCCCCTTCTCCGGAATCCTAATCACTGTACTTGTTATATTACTACACACTAGAAATGCATCCAGACCCTTTTTGAGCTCTGTTATTCACCTTGACAAGTTCCTCTGGCAGAGAGTTCTACAGTCTAACTGCTTTTACATTAAAGAATACTTTCTATGTTTATGTAGAAACATTCTTTCCTCATGATGTAGAGGATGCCCTCTTGTTCTGGATACAATCCTGGGTATAAATAGATAAGAGACCTTTGATATATTATACATATTTATTAGGTCACTCCTATCTAAACTAAACAACCCTGATTTTGATTATTTTGCCGGTTATTGTAGTCCACTCATTCCCTTTATTATTTTTGTTGACCATCTTAGACCTGCTTAGTCTATGCTATGCCTTTCTTGTATATTAGTGGCCAAAACAGTATACCATATACTATGTACGGTCTGACTTTTTTGTGTAGTGATAGAATGATGTTCTCATTGTGGCATCTATGGCCTGTAATACTATGTACCTTGGCAGCACTCCCTGGCAATGGTTTCTATAGTTAGGTTTACTGTCAACTAAGGTGCCCAAATTATTTTCCATGTTACTTTCACCCAGAGTTTTTCTATTTAAGAAGTATTGTTAACATATTTTTTTTCCATCAGAATTGTCATGTTAAACGGGTTTTGCCATGATGTAATGTTGACGTGGGATCCTCCATAATGGGTATTTCATCACTTTTTTAAATATGTGATTACAAAAAGTGAAGCCTCTGAGAGCTACAGCTTTCTTTCCATACCCTTAGTTACCTGACAGTTTACATTAGACATGACCAGAAGCTGATCTTGCCGGGCTTGCCTGTCTGCACTTCTTATCTGATGACAGGGAACATGAAGGAGCTAGCAAGGGACTGTGGAGAAATATCCTGTCTTTTGTATAGAGAATCCAGTGGTTCAAATGTAATTATTTGTGTAAACATTGTAGACGCTCCCTGGCACTGCTTGTCTCTGCTCAGACCCGCTCCCTCTCCCCATGACTCAGCAGGCTGAGTTAATTTTGTCTCCTGATCAGATAACAGGTAAGGAACTGACTTCTTGGCAAAACCCCTTTAACTGAGTACTCCCTTTCATCTACCTGCAACTTCTTGCTAACTTTCTATGTATAAGAGGGGACAGATGGAAGCCACTAGGACTGCGGGATCAGACGACACAGTTTGATGTCTGTTACTGTGGAGACACATAGGTCTGTGTATGAGCTGCAGAAACAACAATTTTAATTAATTAATAAAATTTGTGTCCTGTTTTACACATAAACTGGAACAATAACAAAAATGTTTTTAGACCATGTTTTTTTTTCTGAATGCCACAAAAGGTCCTTTATTGTAAGTACAATGCTAAATACCATGAGATGAGTGTTTTTAATTTGTAGACCGCCATTTAAAATAATTTTACATTTCTCCACAGCTGAACATTGCAATTTATAAATTAAAACATTATCATTTTCATCTATACTACTCCTCCTTTTATGTTTTCTTCCAATACAGTAGTGGTCAAGCAGTACATTTACTCTTTTACAGAAATCTCATTAAGATGATATTAAAGCTTTACATACACATTCAATCTTTTGGCAAATTATGCCGAACTCTAAATTCATCTTAGGAACAAACCTACAGTCCCTATCCCGTTCGTAACCCGGGGACTGCCTGTATCTACAGGGTTCAAAGACCTGGACCAGAGTAGCCATTATCTGTTGCGTATAGAGTGGATTCAGCGAGTGAGTCTGTTCCATACTCCCTTCCCAACATGATTATGTAAAGGTAAGTCAAATAACACAAAGGGGTTAAGATATCTTTAGAAAACCTTACATTGGTGCCATTGGGTGTCATCTTATACCAGTAGTGGTATACTTTAGTTAGGGGGATTTGCACCTTGTATCTGGATACCATTTTGAGTCAACACTTTGCTTTTTCTATCTTGTCCCCTGAGGGACTCTTCCCTGTTGGAAGAGGGGGGAAACATGTCAGGAATCCTTTTTATGTGTATTTTTGGGGGCTTCCATCACATTTATTGACCCTTTATATGGTGGTTATTATAGGGTGAGTTAAAGGGCAAGTAATAGACTCTTACTGGGTTCATTAGTACACCCTGTGTTTTTAGTATCTTGAACACTCTGGATGTTTCACAGTAGGTGGTACTGGAGCATAGAGAACTTCACCACAGACCCAAGCTAGGACACCACCATCTACAAACCGTGTGTTGGGTTTAGTTCCCATTATATTGTATTCTAGTATGCCTGCTTGTAACATTATAATCTATCTACCCCATTTGGTGCTTATATTGTAAAGTGTTCGGATTATATTTGTAATCGGATTAATAAATGTTATGTTTTAGGTTGGGTAATACTATTGATGCAGAGTTTGGTGGAGTTTAAATGTAGGTCAAATGGCAGGAATGGGTTAAGATATCGTTAGTAAACCAAGGTTGGGTACATAGTCAGTTACCAACTAATGGATTATGATAACTGGCATTCTACTACACCTAAAATTATCAGGGTCACTAACCACAACCGCTTCCAGTAATGGGGTAACTGATTATGAGATTTCTGGAAGAAATTGTTAGATCTGAATTTAGCCAACACAGACTTAAGCGTCATAGATGTCGCTGGTATAGGGATGATTTCTTATGTAATAAAACTTTAAGGGCAGCTCCAGTTACAGTGGAAATAGTTGAAATGTCTGAACTGACATTTTTATTTAGATATAATTAGATATAATTTAACTAAAGCCAATGAAAATAATAAAAGCCCCCAAAAAGAGGTCGCATTTTGCTTTAAAAACTTTTATTAAGCTGTTTTGAGTTCCTAAGGCTTGGGGAAAGATAAAGAGCAGTGCCTCAGTGGGGCTTACCGGGGGAGAGTGGATGCGAGAAAAGGGCAGAAAGAGAAGTGGGTGGGGACCTGGGCAGGTGCTCTGACTCTCCTACTCCTTTAGTTCAGGTTTGTCTTTAGATGCGCTGCAGCTTTATTCAAAGTGGAATTCACGTTGCCGAGGGCTTTGTCTGAAGCTGATTGTCTGTAGTGGTTGCAGGTCTGGGGGCAATATTTGGTCTCATGACCTGCTATCTAACAGATCTTAAGGGCATCCACTTTGCAGTCCTTTATTTAGTTTCTAGTCTTGATGCATCTTCTGCAAATCTGCATCTTGATAAGGTAGTAAATGAGGACCTGTTAGTTGCCTGGAAGGAATTACTGTTGCAGGTACTGAAGTCCAAATTTGGAGATTGGATCTTTATTTGTTGAACCACAACCCACTACTTTCCAGTCTAGGAGCCAAATTTGTTGAGGACTTGGCTGAGGCCCTGCATCATAGTACGGAAATACTCTGCGCACAAAGCAGAGCAAAGCGGAATCCGGCTTTGAAACTTTCACCTCTCTCAGTATCTTCAACAAATATGAATAGATGCAGCCACATAGAATTTCCAAGTAATGAATGCTTGAGGCTTCATACCTGGAGAAACCCTGGTATACCAGCACCATGCAAAACACATGTTGTCCACCGGTCCACATCCTTCAATTTTGGAGCCATTGTTTGCCCCATCTAGCATTCTAGTGCTGGAGAGGACTTGCTTGTAGTCTTGATGGTCTTCAGCTGGACAGAGTTGGAGCTGATACCGTCTCAGTCCCCTCTCCTCTGGTCTCAGCATAAATTTCTCACTCCTCTTACCAGTTCTCAGCATGGCTTCCCATCTTCTCTAACCTGAGAGTACCCCTTCCCCTCATTGTCATCCTACCCAGCATGGCTAACTTAATTTTGCTGATGAGTTCTGGTTGGACTTCTTGGAAGTTCTTTAACTGGGCAGAGATGGAGCTGGTATCCGCAGGAAGAGAAGATATAGTGTGCCAGGACTTCTCATCTCCAACTTCTTTTTTTTGCCAAGTTATTGAGGAAGAACTATGTACATTTATGTATGAAAGTAGCTTCTAAAGTTAATGCACTACTGAGTGATTGATCTCTGCTAGGTGAAAGTTAACACTAGTAGTGACCTATGATCTTACTCTAATCTTGTGCTTTCCTTTTAGGCTACATCTACATGGCACTGGTTTACAGTCGGATTTTTAAGTGGATTCAGGATTTAGAATCTGCAAAAATCCAACTGTAAATCATCCCCTCATCTTGGATTTTCTATTGTCCGATTTCAAATCTGTAATCTGTTCATAAAAATTCATATTGAGGCGGATCATAGTACAGTTCAATGTTAATGGGCAGGCAGAATTTCGAAAACTGAACGCAAAATCCTCGGCAAAAACTGCAGTAATCAGTTGTAAAGTACAGGTCAGATTCTATAACCACGAATCAAACGGTACTTTACAATTGCTGTGTGGACAAAGCCTTTATCTTTCATCTAGTAGGAAACTTGTTTGGGCTAGTTCACACGGCTTATTGCCGATGTAATTGCGGGGACGGATTTCGCTCCGCAATGACTCCGGCTGCCGTGGGGCGGGGGGCTGGCTGCTTGCCGGCGCCATAGACATTCATTATTCACGGCGCGTACACGCAGTAAATAATTGACATGTCACTTTCTCCCCGCTCAGCGTATTCGCCGAGCAGGGCGAGGAGACGGAATATATAGTTCTCTATGAGAACTGTGGATTACCGTAATGCCTGAGACTGATTTCAGCCGTATTGGAGCGCAAATATGCCGCGCAATACGGCTGAAATCAGTCCCAGAATAAGCCGTGTGAACGAGCCCTTTAACCATTTATGTAGTATAATGTTGTACCGTGTTAACCATAGAAAGTAGTAGAAGAGTGAAGAAGTCAGGCGAACAAGAATGGAACTGAAAAATCGCCTGATTTCTTTACTCTTCTTAACCATTTATGGTAACACTTACCATACACCTTATCGCAAACTGCTGGGAAATGAGCAGAAGACAGTAGAACCACTTAAAGATGGCAACCCTGCATAAAATAGGGGTGGTCATCTCAAAGAAAAAAGTTTACACAATGCTAGATAAAATGTCTATTCATATACTGCACATATTTACTGATAGCCATAAATGCACAAAATGATAAAATATCCGAAAATCATATAAGCAGGGACACACTTTACCTGATGCAGACAGAACTGTACTCTGACATTTTCAATGTTTTTCTTGTATCTGGAAGATATTGTCCTTCCTTGGACCTAATAAGGGTCTGTCCCCACCTCGTTCGTGGCTCTCTGGCAGTTATCCATTTTGCAAAAAAACAGTATTCTGACCTATACAGTGGCGAACAAAATGATAGCCCAAACATGGTCTTATTTGGACTACATTTGCTTTATTTCCTTAACATATACACTTTATGTACCAGAAACAGAAGCGAGGTAAATCATGCTCTTGAGTTCGGAACTTAAAGCACCTACAAATTGAAAGTAGGGAAAACGTAGGCCAAAAGAAAACTGATCCATTAGCTTTATGGCAAAGCCACGGTATAGGTTGCAATACAGTTTTTCACGATTACAGGAAGGATACGTTCGTTACCTGTAACTCAGACAACATTTGGGGTGTGAATGGCTAATTGTCTGTAGAGGTCAGTTCTCAACTTGTTTGTGGTCTCTGTTGCTAGTAGCTTTTGAGACACTGTGGCAGAGCCATAGAAAGCATAGAAAGTCTTTTCTTTTGGACAACGTTTACTATTATTGTCTTCTATGGCTCTGCTGCAGTATATGTCAGGATATGGTTCTTTATGACACTCCAAAGGATACCTGCAACACAGATTATTAATAAAAACTGATGTGCACTAGATAGTGTAATTAAGGGTGCTAAGTGGAAAGAGTACTTTCAAGTCATAAACCATAAAGGAAAATAATTCCATAGCACTCGTTTTAATTTATGCTTATTAGTTCTGAAATTTTATAGGTAAATATATGTACATTTACAGAATAAAGTTACAGAGAGCTTATTTCCATACAAGAAATTGTTAATCATATATTCTACATATGGCTGAAGGAAAATTGTATTATTTTTATAACTATGGGTATTAAGTCCTCGAGTTTCTTTCTAATTTTGTGCTGTAATTGAGTGACATTGCCCTTTGAGTCTTTTTGAGAGATATTCTCATATTTGGACCAATATTTTGTACATCTTGTACATGTGGTTGACCAGTTTATCATCCTCATGAGTTATTACACATGATGCGAGTTTTTGTTTTATAACAATTGGAAGGCTACAGGTTGAGTAACACTGTAGCACAGCATAGAGTAACGTACTGTATTCTTCTCAGACCCCCTCCTCTGGTCTCAGCATAGATTCTTCTCTCTTCTTCTCAGTTCTCAGCAAGATTCCCCATCTTCACTATCATTCTCATCCTACCCAGCATAGCTAATTTTTATTAGAGAGGACTGGCAGTGCTTCTTGGTGGTTGTCTGCTGGGCAGAGTTGGAGCTGATATGCACAGGAGGAGAAGATGTAGTGTGCCAGGCCTTCTCACTTGGCTCTTCATTATTTCCATGCCCTTTTTTGTTGCCATTTTGGGAGCTGGTTGGACCATTGCTTCTGCTAGCAGTTCTTCTTCTTTTATGTAGAATCTTTGTCCTCCTTTAGTCCTTTTTCCCTCCAAAAGGGGGCAGAGCTTTGCAACTTTTCGACCCTGATATTTTGTATGGTTTGCATTTTTATTAGCAGCCTACTCTTAGGCTATGTCTACACAGCAATGTTAAAATGGCGTCCAGAATCCGACGGCATTTTAACATTGCTGAAACATATATTTTTTTTTTGGTGCAGATTTGCATAAAAGCCGGGGTCGGTTTTCGGATTTGTTGTTGGACCTGTACATTGAATGTAAGGGAATCCGAAAGCAAACCGGCGCAGTATGTTTTGAAATCCGCGGTCTACACAGCACGCTGTACCGTCAGATTCTAAGTACTGAATCCGATGAGAATACCGTGCTGTGTAGACATGGCCTTAATCTTTGGGAAGTTGGAAACCATGGTTTTATTATTTCTGTGTCCTGTTTACCTCTGATTTTGTGTCTGTAAATTTGAAGCCTCTTCATCTCCATTTTATAGTTGCCAAGTGATTATTTGGAAGAACTATGTACATTTATGTATAAAAGTAGCTTCAAAAGTAAATGCACTACTGAGTGAATAATCCCTGCTAGGAGAAAGTTAACACTAGTAGTGACATATGATCTTACTCTGATCTTGTGTATTTCCCTTTCATCTGTCAGCTAATAGGAAACTTGTATCACCGTTTATAGTAACGTTTATCTTGTAGCAAACTGCTGAGAAGCTAGCAGAAGACGAGGTCAGTGCAGTAGAACCTCTTAAAGATGACAACCCAAAACTGCACAAAAAATTGTGTTTTATACGGGTGTCTTGAGCGTACCCCCTCCTCTCAATCTTGTCCTACCCATCAGGGCGAACTTACTATTGTCCAAGTGATGGATTCTTCCTTAACAAGTAGGAATTGGTGGTTGGGCTCTGTTCACATGCAGCATAACACTGTGATGCCAGCTCCTGTCCATTCTTCTGTACGTGGGGCTTGCGCCTCTTCTCTGTGAGATGTGTCAGTGCTTGGAAGAGGGGGAGCGAGAGATGAGAACAAAATCTTGTTAGCGCCCTCCACTCCCCTGACTCTCTTATGTCCTCTGCTGGCCTTGCAATACAGAAGAATCAAAAAAGGGCCGCATATGATTTTTACAAAAGGCCCTGCAAAAATGCTGGTGAAAAAGGCAGATCTCCAGTCAGTATGAGAAGTAGTCTTTTTAAAGAGGACACCTGGACATAGAATATAATTTAACTGTAAATCTCTCACAGAAAATCTGGTCTTTGTGGGGGTTGTCTTCATATTGATGTGGTCTTCTGGGGAAGTTTCACTTTTCTATGTGATTGGGACTATCCATATCATTCTGTATGCCATGACAAAAGTCAGCATGCCAAAATGGAATAAATTTTACTTTTTACAACAAACATCACTATCACTTGATTAGACCAATTAAGTGTGCGCTCACCCAGCCTTAACTCCACTATTAAAAAACTAGAGAACCAAGTCTTTGAATAATCTTCTTTGTATTAGTATTATATCGGCCTCTTGTGGCCAAACATTTCTAGAACGCTTCATTATCCACAAAGATTAGACCAGGCCTGCACGAAACACGGCCCATAGTCTATATGTGGCCTGTTCAAGGACTTATGCAGGTCATATCAGGGTGGGGCTTGTGTAAACCTTGCCCAAAATGGTTGATACCCGTCAGCCAGGAGGCAATCCTGGACAATTTTGGCCCTCACATCCTGACAAGTCTGGATTAGACCTATGTGGAGTTTCTAACACTTTATTTAAAGTGTTGGATAAGGTCTATTGCAGAGGTGTCGAACTCATTCTCACTATGGGCCACATTAGCATCATGGCTGTCTTCAAAGGACCATTGTAGGACCTTGTAGAGTAGTTAGACTGTTTGGGCAGGGCAGTCAGAATTGTGCCATTGCCTGTGAGCTACTGAACAGAGCAGTATAGAGGTGCACACCAGAGCTCCAAATGGAAGATCTAGCCTGCCTTTTCCAAGCACTGGCAACATACATGATCAAAGTGAAGAGTCGGCCCTTTCATGTCCACATATTGTCCATCGCTGCTCAATATGTCTAAGCAGTGATAAAATGTTGTGTATTAATAGTAATATTGTATACGGAAATTATTTTTCCTAGTTACATCATGTTTCTCATCCTTGTTCATGATATCCCTCGATATATTGTGGTGAGGCTATGATGGACCATAAAGGATCTATAGGGCAAACATAATCTGAATTGGACTGATTTTTCTTGTCAATATCATTGGGGGACACAGTACCTTGCGTATAGGCCTTTGCCCTAGGAGGCTGACACTAAGTGGGAACCAAACATGTTGGGCCGCCTGGATGGGCTATATCCCTCCTGCTGATGCCCAGCTAATCAGTTTTTAGCCTAGTGTCTGTAGGAGGCAGATGATTTTCCACAGGCCTACTGGATTTGTTTTGTTTTCTTTCAGGTGGTGATCGAGCCCCTGGCTCTCACCTGTTGAGGGGTGATAGGTGAGAGCCATAGACACTATCAGGGGGGTTTTCAACGTGTGTTTTCACAGTGACGGTGATCACCCGGAGGGCATCAGGAAACCAGTCTGTTCTTTAGCTAGCTGAGCTACCCACTTGCCGGCACCGCAGTCTTTTTGATTCCCGTAGTCCCACCTCTGGTGAGTACCAAAGGGGTGATGCCGCAAAGTCTGAAGACTTCAGATAGGTTAGTACCCTGCCTTCTTCCGTTTGGAGGTAGTTGGGGATTTCCTTTTCATTTAATGGAGTTGGAAAGACTCCTGAATTCCGCACTCCTGCGCCCCCCCCCCCTCTCTCCCCGATGGCAGTTGTCCCAGTGTTTGGGGTCTTGCGAGGGTTGGGAGCATGTTCCCCCCCCCTCTTGATCCTGGCCGACACGAGGCAGTAGGGCATGCTTGGCCCACTCTGCTGGTTCTGGGCAACAATTGCAGTACTGCTGCGTTTCTGCTGTGGCACAGCACGTCCAAGTTTGGCACCGTCTGCTGACTGTAAGATGGTTCCTCCAAGGGGCTGTGGGCACTGCTTGCCCACATTGTAGCATTCTGAGGCCGTTCTGATGGTCCAAGCCACAGGCCACAATTTCAAATCTTGTCCCTGGCCACACCTAGGCTGCAACTATGCCGCATTGTTCTCTGGGCTTGTTCCGCCCCTTGGCCCTCCCAATTGGTTCCGGGCCCCTCCTAGTACAGGGCAGGGCCTTAATCAACCCGGACTGGTGTTTGGGGGTGGAGCCCAATCACAATTTTCCTGCGTTCTCATGGCTGCGGCTTGCTTCCACATCTCCTGGCTACCGTGGAGAACATAGCACCTTAGGGGTGGTAAGTTGGCTTTTTTTTGGGCCATTTGTCTCTGTCCCCCACACACTGCCGCCATGCCCCTGTCCTTTGCAGACCACCCGACCCAGTCTGTTAGGACTCGGTGGCCCCATAATGAGCTAGAATTCTCTCACAAGCAGTGGGTGACCTGTCCAGACTGTTCCAGTTTATGGCTTCGTCCATAGAACGTAAGCCATCTCTGCTTGCTGCCCATCCTCATCTTAGCACCTCCCAGGGCTCTGCTCCCAGTGCATACTGTGCGGAGGGTTCGTGTAAGAGGCTTAGAGTTCTCTCTTCCTTATTTGGAGGTAGTTGGGGATTTCCTTTTCGCTTAATGGAGTTGGAAAGACTCCTCGAGCTTTCTCCGGACAGACAGTGTATGGAGATAGAAGCTCCATGCCTAGATATGGCCTCTTTTGGGGACTCCTCTGATTCATACTCTGAGCCAGACAGAGTTGATGGAATGGCAGCGGCGGTTCAAGCCCTTGTCCAGGCTGTTAAAGACTCCCTTCACATTAAAGATGAGGATGAGGTTTTGTTTCATCACAGCAGACGGCAGCGCATGGTGTCCCCTATTCAACTGGAGTTTAAGGAACTGGATGCCAGGGAGTGGAAACATCCTGACAGGCATTTGTTCCCTACCAGATGGCTGAATAGCCTTTGTCGTTTTACTGAGGAATTATTGACAAAGTGATCAGGGATGCCATCGGTGGATGCCCCAGTCTCCGGACTTGCAAAGTCCACGTCCCAGATGCTGCAGGCCTGTGACAGTACAGACAAGCGTCTTTATACGTTTTGTAAAGCCGCTCTTGAGGCGACTGGGGCGGCCAGCATTTGCATCCTCTTGGGTTGGCAAGGTCTGCACAGTCTGGTCCAAACAGCTGCAGCAAGGGCTACCAGCTGGGGCCTCTACAGAGGAGCTGTAGGATCTTACTTCCCAGCTCATAGATGCCGCTAAGTTCCTGTGTGAGACTTCTCTTGAGTCAGCCCGTTTAGCAGCTAGATTGTTCGCCAACACAGTGGCCGTTCGCCACTCTTTGTGGCTAAAATCTTGGTTGGCTGATACAACCTACAAGAAAATACTAATTTTAGAGGCCACAGAGGGTCATAGTGTTTTCATCCCTCAAAATCAGTCAGCGCTGCATCATTCATGCAAGAAATGAGCCCAGTTACACTAAGTTTACAGGCTCTTTAGCAGAGGATGACAAAAAAGAATGGAAAAAAGCTAAAATAGAGTTTGAGGTGTGGCGCGAAAGAATTGAAAAAATTTATGGTGATAAACAAGCTGCTACATTTTTCAAGTTCGGAAACAAATCTGGAAAAATGTTGGCAAATTTGGCAAAAGGAAGAAGGAAAATGTCAATAATACATGGGGTAAAGGACCATTCTGGTAAAAAACAATCAGATCCAAAATTAATAAATAAAGTGTTTAAAGAATTTTATGATAATTTGTATAAGGAAGAGCATCAGGAGAAAGACCACTCTAATTTTCTAGAAAAGGTTAAGTTACCATCCCTGTCAGAGGAAGCTTTAAGCTTTCTTAATGCCCCGATAGAGGTGGAGGAGCTATTACTTACAATTTGGGGACTAACAAATAACAAAGTCCCAGGGCCTGATGGTCTAACTGGGGAGTTTTACAAATCAATAGGACAGGTAATAGGGGTTGAACTCATAACAGTATTTTTATGGTGGACATAAATTTTAGGTTAGCATCAGTATTGCCCAAGTTTATAGGGCCGCACCAAAATGGGTTGGCCAAGGGAAGATCTGGGGTCATGAATCTGAGAACGGTGCTAGCAGTTCAGGATAGCCTGATAGGGAAAGAAATAGACGATGATTGTCCTGCATTATTCGCAGTGGATGCCGAAAAGGCATTTGACAATGTCAAATGGACCTGGCTATACAGTGTCATGGGTAAAATGAATAGTCAGGGGGATATCAGGGCATTTATAGAAGCCATTTATAATGGTCCTCAGGCGAGGGTTAATTCTCTAAGACCCAATTAAGCTCCAAAAAGGCACAAAACAGGGATGTCTCCTTACACAACTTCTCTTTAATATTGCTTTGGAACCACTTCTTAGAAATCTCCTATCTTCTGATGTTTTCGAAGGGATAAGGGTAGGTGAGGAAGAGGTTAAACTGTGTTGTTTCGTAGATGACATGCTGCTATTTGTGAATTCCCTGAGGGACCATCTTGAGAAGCTCATTGAAGAACTAGGACATTTTGATATCCTTAGCGGCTATAAAATTAAGGAATCAAGATAGTGAAAGAAGCGTCCTCCGTGTACAGGTTAAATTACGGCCCATTGATGGATAGAATAGTGGGAGAATTGGGAAGGTGGGGAAAGTTACCACTGTCCTTGTTTGGTAGGGCACACCTAATTAAAATGATTAGCTTCACCCGTTTCCTATACCCCTTGCACAATCTACCATTATTGTTAAAACACAAAGACGTCAGTAGACTTCGGTCAGCGTTTGTAGCCTTCCTTTGGAACAAAAAGTGACCCAGGATAGCTTATAAAAAAACTCTCTCTAAATAAATCGGATGGTGGTTTGAATCTCCCTGATATCAGGTTATATAATCTGGCTTCCCTGGTGCGCCATGTAAAGGATTGGATAAATGGAAGTGCCTATTTTTCTAACTTGAAATTGGAGCACCAGTTGGCTAGCCCGTGGAAACTGACTGCACTTTTACACACGGCTTATAAAGACCTCCCTACATCAGTCAAACATAGTGTAGTCCTAAAAGATACCATAGCCACTTGGAAAAGTATTAGGAAATTGTATACGTTACCCATGCATCTATCCAAATATGCCCCGCTATGGGATTTACCCTCATTTCCAGCAGGGAGGGAAAACAAGTTCTTCCAGGAGTGGAGGAATAAAAATATCCGTACGATACAGGATCTGTTCCATGAGACAGAGTTTAACGGTCAGGAGCTGGTTTGGAGTCTTGGGTTGCAACTTTTAAGGTTACCTACTTGTAGAAGCGTGGTCAGCAGAGCCAGAAGTCGGTACACGTGCAGGCATTTTCGGTACTTGAGGAGCAGGCAGGAGTCGTAGTCAGGAAGAAAGCCAAAGGGTCGGTGCACAATTTGGGCAGCGTCAGTTTAGGGAGCAGGCAGGAATCGTAGTCGGGAAGAAAGCCAAAGGGTTGGTGCACAATCCGGGCAGCTTCAGTTTAGGGAGCAGGCAGGAATCGTAGTCAGGAAGAAAGCCAAAAGGTCGATGCACAATAGAGTCAGAACACAACAGCAGAACAGCACAAACGGCTAGATTACCGGCGGAGCACAATAATCTTTCAAGGAGGAAGTGCAAGGCTGGGCTTAAGTAGGAAGTCCAATTAGTCATGGGTGGAGCAAACAGGGGATCAAGGACCAAAACTAAGGGAAAACGGGAAACTAGGTAAAGTTCAGCAGAGGAGCTGCCCAGAGGGCAAATTGCTCAGTGAGAAGGCCGCCCCTGGGAAGCAAGAGCCCGGGGAAGTTCAATTTTTGGCTGTAGTCCCCCCTTTTTCAGGTGGCCTCTGGATGTCTCTGATGAAAAGGGCCCTTTGGGAAAAGCTAGGGGCGGGGAAAACATTTTTTTTGGGGTTCCTAGGGAATTTTTTTTCGGTCCAAACCCCTTCCATTGTACTGTCTGGCCAAAAGTTTTGAAAATTGATCAAATTTTAATTTTTTTACAAATTTCTACTGCATCGGGTTTTTTAAAATGGAAATTTTGGGCTTATACTCCGGGAATTTGTTATAAAGGGTGATCGCTTAACACAATTAATTGCAAAGTCAATAGTTCCCTTAGAAAATTAATTTTTTCCCCCCAAAACACTTTAAAATTCTTTTGCGGGCCCTTTCCCTTAAAAAGGACCAGTAACATCTTTTTTCCAGTGTTTCCCTTTTTTAAAAACACGGGTTTGTGGATTTTGGGGATGAGGACAGGGTTGGAGATCAATTTTGTATGATTAAGAAAGAATCACACCACGGCATTTTAAAAAGGAGGTGGTGCTTGGCTTCATTGTTTCTCTTCTTTTAAACCCTGGTTATCTCTAAAGAAACAGGCAGCCCATCATTGCACTGCAAAAAAATTTTTGGCCCTAACGGGGAAAAGATTTATCGCAGCTAGAAAGATTGCACCCAGTCAAAATCTATGAAACATAAAAAGGAATTAAAGGAGAGGGTTCCATTGTTCCCAAAAAAGGCCCTCCGGGGCCCCCCCCAAGAAAGACCGGATGGCCAAAAAAAGTCCCCTTAAAAAGTGTTTCAGTTCGAATCGGGCTACCGAAAGTGCAGGGGTTTGCTCGGGGAATGGCAGTAGGCGGGTGTGGTGAATCTTCACGCACGGTGTGGGGGGAGACTCATTGGGGAAAGGCCCTTGGGGTCAAGGAGGGCAAAAAAAGAACCCACTTCTTTCCAGAAAAAAACCCGGGGAAAAGGGGATTTAAATTTTCTCCCAAAAGGGGTTCCCAGGGATCGGTGGAGCGGGACGGGGGTTTAAAAGTCATTTTCTTGAAAACCCCCTTTCCCCGAAATTTTTGGGAAAAAATCGGGGAAAACAGCTTGTTGGAGAAGACAAGGTGAGGGGTTTTCCCACCAGTCTTGTTTAATGCCAATTGAAAAGATCCAAAAACCTTCATGTGTGGGGTTGCTTCTCGCCAAGGGAATCGGCTTCAAAAGTCTTACTAAAAAAACACATCCTTTAAATTTAAAAAAATGGAAACCAGAATGTCCCCCAAGAGCAATTTCCCCCAACCGGCCAAAAAAGCAGTTTGGGTTTGATAAACCTTTCCCCTTTTTTCAGCAGGGTTTGGAGCCCCCTTGGGCCAAAAAGAAAAGGTTTGAAAAATTTAAATGGGTCGGGGAACAAAAAAATAGGATTTTGGGCCAGGGCCCTGGAAATCCCCAAAATTCTTAGTCCCCATTAAAGAATTTGTGGTCAATCATAAAAAGAGGGGGGGGACAAAAAAAAAACCCAAAAATTGGGGACAAAATGAAAGCATTGATTGTGCAAAAAATTTTGGATGCTATCAGTCGGTTTTTGGCCCAAAAGGTTGTTTGAGAGCTTTCCCAAGGGGAATTGCAGAGGCCCTTTGAGAAGGGGGCCCCAACAATGCAAATATTGACTTGTGTTTTAAACTCATTCAAACTGTCTTATAAAAGCTTTTGTTAATCATAATTGATTGCACTTGTATTTTGTATGTGATAAAAACATTGACAAACACCATAAAAACCAGGGGGCAACAGATCAGGGAAAAAAATATAATATTTGTTCATTCTCAAAATTTTTGGGCCCAAAAAATTTCAAAAATATTGCAATTGCCTCTAAAAATTCCAGAGCCCAACATTTTTTCAACAATATATTTTTCTTGCCTTGGTTTTTTACTGGGTCCCGGGGGGTGGTTTGAATTTTTTCCGGGAAAAAGGGGTTTTTTCTTTTTAATGGCTTGAGCAATACTTTGGGGGAACACCGGGGTTTTTTTAAAGGGGTTTTAGGGGGGTTTTAAATGGAAGGCAACTTCGTTAATTTTTTCCCAAAACCCTGGAACAGCCCTTTTATCCCATTTCTGCCCCAACTTTGGGGGGTTGGAACATGTTTTTTTTTGATTTTTATTTGATACCCAAAACCCTTATCCCAATAGTGTTGAGCGTTTTGGGTTGATTATCGGTATGGGGTTTGGAAAGTCGATATCGGCAATTATCAAAAAAGATATCCGATAGCCGATAAAGTTTTATCGCCGAGGGACCTTTAAAGGGTTATGGGAGGGAAAACAACACCTTCATTCTTCCACCCAACGGGGATGGAGAAAGCGGGAAATTTTAACACCCAAAAAACAGCAAACTGTTTTCGTGCACATTTTGGGGAAGGGACAATTAGGTTATAAAGCCACAGAAAAAAATCGGGACCATTCACAAACCCCTGTCTTGCACCATGAAGGGCCCCCAAAAAATTTAAAAAAGGCCAAAAGGCAGTTGTTTAAACCACCCTTTTTACTTAAAACCTGGACATTGATTATCCCTGCCCGGGGAACGCGAAATGACCCCCAAACCGGGAATGCCCCCGTTTAAAAAATCCCGGGAAAAAAGGAGTTTTTTCAACCCCCATTTTAGTTTCCCCGGGGACTTTACTAACCTGTGGGGGGGCCCACTCATGGGGCCCCAAAACCTGAATGACCCCACATTTAAAAAAGTCCCGAAAAGGGAAAGTCTTTCAACCACCCTTTTTTGTTTCCTGGACATTGGGATACCCCCTGCCCCTGGGCCACAGAGGGGGGCCCCAAAACCCTGTTTGACCACAGTCAAAAAAGTGGCTTTATGCTATTTTTTTTACAGCGATTTTTAATTAGTATTTTTTTTGGTAACTGACATTTTTTTAAACAGAATTTTTTTTGGGGAAGTTTTATTTATATTTTTTACTTTATTACCTTTTTGTTTTTTTTTTTTTTAAGTTTTGAAAACATAAAACTTTACACCCCCCTGCATTTTTTAAAGGGTTTATTTTTTACACTTTTTGTAGATGTGTCAATTCGCCCGCACCCCCCATAAGTAATACAAATTTTCTAATCTTTCCCCAAAAAACACTTTTAGTTGGGGAAAAACTTTTCCCCTCCTGGTTTTCTGAGATGTTTTTCAGCCAATAATTTCAATGGTTTCATTTTTCCTCCAAATCCTTCTTCATTGATTAGGGACAGACTCCCTGGGGATCAAATGTTTGAAAACCCCCATAGTGCTCCCGCCCCAGAAAAATTTTAAGCCTCAAATTGTGAAATTTTTGTTCCAGCCCCGGGCCCCCTTTTTGCCACAAATTTAAAACCTCAAAGAAATCCCCTTTTTAAAAAATTTTATTTTCTGAGAAAAATTTGAAGTTTTCCCTGATTGCCCCTTGGGTTTGGGAGCCGGGTGCTGCCCGTCAGCCTTTCTTTTAAACCACGGAGGCCCAGCTGTTAGATTACGTGGGTGCGGGGGGAGAGCCCAGGGGGCGTGCATCATCTATTAACACGGTTAAAAACCCCCTTAGGTGCAGCAAGGGAAAAAGTCGTGCTGAAAAGCAGGGGTGGGGGGAAAGGGAAGTGGGGAAAAGGCCCTCCCCCTTTCCCTTTAGTAACAGTCAAGTCTGGGTAGCGCTTGCCCCCCGTATGAGTGCGGACCAATTGGGCTTCCTTGGAAAAAAACTGGTGGTTAACGTTTCTTTTCCCACCCGGGTTTCCCCTTTTTTTTTTGGCATTTTTTTTCATTTTACTCAACGTGCTGGGGGAAAATTTGTCTCTTTTACTTTGTTCCCCTGCCCTTTGCCCCATACCCCATGTCCTCTGAAAAAACCTAAATCTGGTCAAGTTTTTCCTGTACCTCCCTTGTAAAATTTCAGGGGAAATTTTTTTTTAAAAGCTATTTTGTACATGAAATTTTTTTTTGTATTTTAAATTTCCCTAGAAAAACTTTTTTAAAAATAGGGGGAACCCCACCATGTCTTTGTTTCTTTTTTTTTTTTTTTTAAAACTAAATGGGTTGTCTCAATACAGGGTTGCTAGCTAGTTAAAGATCTTGAAAAAAACAATCATTTTGCAATATGTGTCCTTTAACAGTGTCCTACTTATTCCCGGGTTTTTGGGCAGCACTATCCCCTTGAAACCCCTCTTGGCAAATTGGGGAAGAAAAAATGTCTGTTTGAAAAAAAATTTTTTTTGAATTTGGACCGTAGTATTGCTGCATTTCAAAAACGGGATGATCCAAAAAAAAAAAAAAAAATTACTTCTAGCCAAAGTTTTAAAAATTTTGAGGGAGGGAAAAGCCACTTTAAAAGCACATTTCTGTTCCAAAAGGGCCCTTGATTAATTTCTGTATCTCACCGCAAAAATGACCCCAAACCATTGGGCAAAAGCAAAAAACTTCTAAAGATAAAATGGGGTAAATGGAATACGGTTTTTGTCATGAAACCTTGTTTTCTTTTACAAATCTCTCACAGCAAAACCAAAATGAAATTTTTGGGAAAAAAGGAAAAATAAAATTTTCAGTAAGGGGAAATGGAAAATTTTTAAAAAAAATTTTTCAAGAGGACCATTTCTGTTTGAAAAAGGGAAAGTGAAGTAGAAACCCGGGAACTAATGGGGGACCTCGGCAATTGGGGCCAAAAAAACAAATTTTTAAACAGAGATCCCTGCCTGATTTATTTTTTCCCGGTTTTAAAATCCAAAAAATCCACATTATTGTGGAAAGCGGATGCGTTTGTTTTGTAGTGCTCCTCCGGCTG
Organism: Phyllomedusa bahiana; assembly: GCA_025379985.1. Lineage (NCBI taxonomy): Eukaryota > Metazoa > Chordata > Amphibia > Anura > Hylidae > Phyllomedusa > Phyllomedusa bahiana. Next base: position 33,427 of record JAODAL010022469.1, on the reverse strand, counting down.
TTTCTGAAGGTCCCCCCCTCAGATTTTTGACGCTGGGGGTACTGGGGGGAAAAAACCTCTATGGGGGTGGGGGGAAACGGGGTCGGGCCATTCGTCCAATTTGGGTAAAAAGGAAATCTATTGGGGCGGGAAAACATCCAAAAACATCGGTGTTTTAGAAGCAGTTTGCGGTTTCAACCCTGACTTAAAGCTGGTCTCTGTGTGTTGGGGTTTTTTTTGCCCGGGATTGCTTTCGTTGGTGAGGGTGGGGAAATAAAGATTGCCAGAGGTCACCCCTTAGGCTTCTGCCACCTTGCCTGTGCCCGCGCCCACGGGTATTTGGGACTTTTTTGCTGCACGTCGCTGTGTTTTTCCACCCCTGACATTTAGGAATGTGAAGCAGCGCAACAGATGTCTCCCGTTGTTTTAATCGGGGAAGGTCTCCCTTTCCTGCATTTTTCTCTCTATTTGGGTGGGGGGGAAGGGAATTAAATGCTGAGTTTTGTTTTGTACCGGGGATCCGGAGGGTGGCCCCCAGTAAAATGTTGTTCATTTTGATGGCCTTTAAAGCCCGGGGGATCATGTTGGAGGAAAAAGGAAACATCCAAAACCCCTCATGTGGAGTTTGGGAACCCTTTATTTTTCCCCAAACCCCCCGGGTGAGGGGGGACTAGCAAATGATTTCCTCTCTTCCCCCTCCCCCCAAATTCGCGCCAACCCCTTTTTCCAAAGGGGAGGGCCGGGCGGGGAACGTCGGTGGGCTAGGAATTTCCCCCTCCTCCTCCTCCTCCGTTCCTCCCGGGACAGCTTCAACAAGCCCTGACTTGCCCGAGATGATGCACCCCGGAGTGATGCGCCCCCTTTCACTAGCCCCGGACCCCGAACCAAATGCCTAATGAAGACCCTTTAAAATTTTGAAAAAGGTTTAGGCCTTGTGGATTTGACGGAGAGGGAAAGGTTCGTGTCCGCATCTGTGTCCATCTCCTCCTCCGTCGCTGGGGGGATGTTGTTTCAGAGTGTCCAAAGATCGTTCCAGAACTAAGATCACCACAAAAGCTCATGCTGACAAGGGCCCTTGTCCGCCCCTGACATTTTGGGGGCTTCTTCAAAACTGGCAAGGATGATGCAGAGCTCTTTCCCCCTGCCTCCCACTCTCGGGGTGGGTCAACACCCGAGGGGCCCCCACGGGTGCTTTTTCAGGCCATTTTTGTCACTTGTATGCGTAATTTGGGATTGCGCTTGCTGCCACAAACCCCGGAGCATGTGGGGGGTGGAATTCCAGCGGGGGTCGCCACCCCCAACCAAAGAGGGCGGTTTTACGGGGAGGCCCAGTGCCTGCAACGCAGCCAGGCGGGACGAAGCAGGGGTGCGGAAGGTGTGGAAGTGCCAAAATTTGACCCTTTGAGCCTTCCTCAGCAGGGAGTCCCGACCCCGGGGAACCTTTTTGAAATTTTTGGGGTGGCAAGGTTATGACATGTGCCGGCAAGGGTTGTTCTCCAGCCTACTGATTTAAGGGGGGGCCTCAGAAATTTGCCCTTTATAACCCCACCACCTTGCTGGCACCCAAAGGGTTTTTGTTTAAAAAGCCAAACGCCGGGCTCGTTGCGGGGGGAGCCTTCCCCAAGCTCCTGCCCGTGGGGGGCGGTCTCCCAAACGATTTAATTTTTAAAAACGGGGTGGGTTTTTCTGGGACCCTGATGCCCCCAGGGGACCTTGGGGAAAAAAACCCCGTTTCATCCCCCAGTTTTGAAAAGCGTTCGCCCAAAACCCGAGAGCCACCGTCACCCCCCGAGACATCCACCCCGCTCACCCAGTGAGTGTCACAGGATTTTAGCGGCCTTGGCCATGGGTTACTTTTCCATGTGTCGGTTGGGGCAATGGGCTTTTCCGGGCCCCGATGCCCGACCCAATGCGCTTGAAAAAATTTGATGGAAAAGTGGTGGCCCGGGAGGGACGGCTTTTCTGGCAAAGAATTTCCTGTCAGCATCTGGTTTGGGGGGAGGCAAGGGCCCTGAAAGTGGCGGAAAAACATCTGTGTCCACAAAACGGAAAAGGGAACTTTTACCCAAAGGGCCAAAAAAACCTTTGGCCCCAAAAGCCGGGCATTCAGGCTTTTGGCTTTGGGATGGTTTGGGTTTTAAATGTTTTTTCTGCTCCCAAACCTTTGGGAAAACAGAAGGCTGGTGCTTAAACTGGCCGTGTACGGGTGCGGTCGTCAAAAATGGCAGAAGGGAAGGGTAGGTTGGGGGCTCTGGTGGTGATGGTGGGTACTCGGGCGCGGTGGAAGGGTGAAGGGAGGCTGATCCCGATCCCTGACTCTGGGGGGAAAAGGGGGTAGTGAGGATCGTTGGTGGGGGCGGAGGAGGAGGAGGCGGGCGGCAGAGGGGGTTTTTTGGACGTGGTTTGGGGGCCCGGGCCGGGCGGGTCTGGCCTTTTTTGGCCAAAATGTTTCCCCCATTTTTAACTCATGCATTCGCTGCATGTGACTAGAAATGTTGGTGGTGGTTAAAACACCCAAAGGGTTTTTGGGCCTTTTATTATGCGGTTTAAAGGCAAAGGGGGCAATTTAAAATGCTGGGTGAAAACAGAGGCTTGCTCAAAAAGGGGGAGGCTTGATAGGGGCCTGGACCTTTTTGAACGGCGTTTAAGCGAGGAGCGGGGGTTTTCCCCTACTGGGCTGGCGGAATCATTTCAGCGGACTTCTGTGACCCCCCCTCTCCCTTTTTGAGGCGGGACCCCTACTGACCCCTACCCATGTCTTCCTCCTCATATGATGAAGCTCTCCCCAAGCAAATTCTGCTGAAAAAACCCCCGTTGGATCCACAATGTCTTATCATCATCATCAAAAAATAGGGGGACTTTTGTCCCTCCCGCATTTTGCAACCAGGAAACTGCGGGCTACAGCAAGAGGGGACTGCCAAAGGGGTTGCCCACCGCCCGGGGATTTTTTTCCCAATTGGACCCGGGTTCCCTTTTCCTCCCCTTTATGGGGCATCAGTAGCTGGGGTCAGAGCAGAGAAAAACATCCCCTTTTTGGGCCCCTTGTTTTTTTTCATGGCCTTCTGACCCCAAACCCCATTTTTTTCATCAAAAAAGGTCTTGAAAATGGGGTTTTTTCCCAGTGGTGGGTACTCGAGGGTTTCCCTTTTGGGTGCTTTGTTGGGGGATGCTGATGGGTGCTGTGACCAATTTTTTGGGGCCCTGGCGGGGGGACGAGGAGGGGAAGATTTCTGGATGCAGGTTGCAAAAAACCCCTGAAGGGAAAAGATTTGGGGCGATGTTCTTACTTAGATTTACAGGGCCCCGCCCGCGATGAAAGGCCCCCGAAGGGCCTGCAAACGCGATCCGCTGGCATGCGCGGGGGGGCGCCAGCATGGAAGGAGCACCTTTCTCTCGTACCCCTTTTCCCCCATGTCCCAACCCCCCTTTTCTCGCTTTAAACCCCCTGAATTTCGGTCCATGTTCGAAACATAAAAAAAAAAATTTAGGAAGGTTAAAGGAAGAGTTTTGGAAAGTCTCTTTTTAAAAAAAGGCAAAACAAGTATTCTCAAATCCCCCAAAACAAAACCCAAAAAAGCTGGATTCAAATTTAAATGCAAGGTGGCTCTTCAACAAAGCTGGCCTGGGGCCAAAATGAAAAAAACAAGTTTTCTGAAATGTATACGGGATAATAAAAAGGGATTTTTTGGAACCCTTTAAAATTTACCTGTGGTGACTACAAAATTCTGGATTCAAAATTTAACTGCAAAGTAGGGTCTATCAACAAAGCTTGATTTACCAAAAGTGAAAAAAAAAAAACCCTTTTTCTGAAATGGGATACAGATATTAAAAGGTTTTTTTGGGACCTATCAGTACACCTGTGGTGCTCAAAATTTCTGTATTCAAATTTTTAATGCAAATCGGCTTTATCAAAAAAGCTGGATGGGCAAAAATTTTAAAAAGAACAACCCATTTTGAAATGTTTTTGATAATAAAAGTGGAGTTTTCCCCCTTCAAATAGACCCGCAGTTTTCTAGAAAAGATTCTTGGGACCCAATATAAGGCAAAGCAATGTTTAAAAACAAAAAATTTTTGGCCCGACAATTTTCCGTATCCTTTATAGAGCTTGTCTGTGTTTGCCCACGGGCCCCCCCCCCCCCCACCCGCTCCTCCCCTTTACTTTACAAAAGGGAGATGCTCCTTTAAAAAAACTCCCGGGCCCAACTACCCAAAATCTGCAAATTCTGATATAAACTTTTTTTCTAAGGTTTACAGCTAAAATAAAGTAGAGCTGTCTCTTTTGGGGAAAAAAAAAGAAAATTTTGCTGAGCTGTTTGCTGAGCTTTTTTTGGACAGAGGGGAGAGCGCACGGGCCTACTGGGTATGAGCGTGACACCAATAATCAAAAGAACAGGAAGGGCTTTTCTTGTAAAACGAGGTCATGTGTTTTTTTCCAGCCAATCGCAACCATACACATCCCAGTCATGACGTCGGACACATATCTCACCCTGCTCTATTCTGTAAGCTGATTTGCTGGCCGCCAAAATGACAGGAAGCGCCGCAAATGGCGCGATATTAATAGATTCTGCACAGATTTTAACCTAAATTATTTCGTGATCTAAAAAAATCCGATCAACGTAAATACCGTGCCGATTTCAACTTTGTCGATAATAATCGCTCAACACTAATCACCAACTTTAAAGGTTGGGGGGGAACTTGCGGTGTTATTCCGCTGATTTTTTTATCTTCCATAGCTTCTTTTTAGCATCTCTATTAGTTTTTCCTGTGTTTCTTTCAGTTGAGTTAGTCTGTGGGTAACGGCAGGAATAGGCGTACTTAATGGTATATTAGGAATAAATATTCGGTGTATACCATAATTAGCATAAAACGGGCTTTGTGATGTAGAATTATGTTTGGAGTTGTTGTAGGCAAATTCTACTGTTGGTAAATAGTCCACCCAGTCATCTAGAACAGTGATTTTCAACCAGTGTGCCGCGGGGAAAGTTCCCCAAACTATGGTGCGCCCTGTGTTTTGTTCAGGGCCGTTCCTAGGGGCGGGCAGGGCGTGCGGGGCGCGCCCGGGGGCGCCGAGGCTCCGCTCACCGGCGGGGGGCGCCGGCCGCCCTGCCCTCCCGTTGGAGCGCCCCTGACTCTGCGCGACTGTTTTATAACAGCCGCGCAGAGCCAGCAGCTGCAGGGAGGAGGCGGAACGGATCGTTCCTGTCCTATCCTCCCCTGTAAACAGCATCACAGGGGGCGCACAGCTCTCACCCCGCCCCCTGTGACGCTGGGTCTCCTCGCTGGCAGCTCTGCCGCCGATGAGACCCCTGGGAGCTGCGTGCAGCGTAAGCAGCGTGATGACGTCACGCTGCTTACACCGCTCTGCAGCTCCCACTGTGAGCAGCTCCGGACCGGACGCGCGGACCCAGGTGAGTAATCTTTTGTTTTTTTATAATTACTTACAGGGGGCATCACTGGCTACAAGAGGGGCACACTGGCTACAATGGGGCATCCTGGCTACAATGGGGCCCACTGGCTACAAGGGGGGCATCCTGGCTACACGGGGGGCACACTGGCTACAATGGGGGCACACTGGCTACAATGTGGGCACACTGGCTACAAGGGGGGCACACTGGCTACAAGGGGGGCACACTGGCTACAAGGGGGGCACACTGGTTACAAAGAGGCATCCTGGCTACAATAGGGGCACACTGGCTACAATGGGGCATCACTGGCTACAGGGGGAACACTGGCTACCATGAGGGCACACTGGCTACAAGGGGGCACACTGGCTACAATGAGGGCACACTGGCTACAATGGGGGGCATCACTGGCTACAAGGGGGGCATCACTGGCTACAAGAGGGGCATCCCTGGCTGCAAGGGGGGGATCACTGGCTACAATGGAGGCACATTGGCTACAGGGGTGGGCATCTCTGGCTAGAATCGATATTAACTATATGTATAATATGTACTGTTTTAGTGTCATTTTGTGCCATTTTGGTTGGTGGTGTGCCCCGGGATTTTTTAAGTGTAAAAAGTGTACCGCGGCTCAAAAAAAGGTTGAAAATCACAGATATAGAAGGTATGAAATAAAACAGCGGATGTACTGTTCCAGAGTTTGGTTAGTCCTTTACGTATAGCCATTGGAATGGGGATGAAAGGCAGTAGAGCGATTAACAGTGAGTCCTAAGGCTGTACAGAAGTTTTTCCAAAATCGTGATGTGAATTGAACACCTCTGTCTGAAACTACATTGTCTGGAATTCCGTGCAGCCTAAATATTTCCTTGACCATTAATTCTGCTGTTTGTTCAGCAGTAGGAATTCCTCTGGTTGGTACAAAATGGGCCATTTTTGTAAGACGATCCACAACAACAAGGATCATAGTAATTTCCTTAGATGGGGAAGATCCACAATAAAATCCAGAGAAATTAATCTCAATGGCCTGGATGGAAATGGAAGTGGCTGAAGAAGACCCAGAGGAGAGGATCGTGGTACCTTGTTTCGTGCATATGTTAAGCAAGAGGAAACATATTTTTTAACATCTTTCTTACAATTAGGCCACCAAAATGAACAAAGCAGTAGTTCGGAAGTTTTCATGACTCCATGACTGCGAGTTTAGAATCATGGACTAGTTTGAGGACTTCAAGTCGAACGAATTCAGGTACATATAATCTGTGTTCCTGCCTCCAAAACCCTTCTTTATAAGAGAGATTCACATCTTTAGAAGGACGTTTAAGAAAAGAGTCATTCTGGTATCCATCTCTGAGTCTTGCTGAAAGTTCTTTCGAGTGAAGTATTCCTACAACATTTTTGGAAGATAAAATATTTTACCCCGTTTTAGCCCTCTCCTGGGGTTTTTCACCCGAACCCTGGAAAAACACACCTTGCCATTTCTTGAACCTGGTCGATAAAAATAACGAAATTGAATCTAAGAAAAAAAGGCCCACCGTGCTTGTCTTCCCGAAAAATCTCTTAGCTGTCCCAAGACCCCCTAGATTTTTGGGGTCCGTAAGAACAGTTATGGATGATTGGCCCCTTTCCCAAAAAAATGTCCCATTCAGAGAAGGAAATTTTTAAAAGGGAAAACCCTTTTCTTTATTTCCAAGGGTCATAGTTTCTTTCTGCAGTTTACATATGTGAAAAAAAATGCACAGGGATAAGTTGCTTTTTTTCTCCGATTTCGTTGAAAAAGGGGACAGCCCCCACAGCAAGTCTAGGCATCAACCTTAAAACCAATGAAAGGTAATTTGGGATTTGGAGGGCCCCAAAATAGGGGGCAGAAGTAAAAAAAGTTTTTAAATTTGTCAAAACTTTTTGGGTCCTCTGGAGACCATAAAAAAGCGGGTTTCCTTTGTAAGGGGATAATTGGAAAATTTGATTTTGGAAAGTCTTTTTTAATCTCCTGTAAAAAGCAAACCCTATAAACCCATTGAATTTTCCTTAAAATTTTCCTTGGAGGGGGCCCCTTCCCCCAAGCTTTAAATTTTACGGGGGCCCCAACTTAGCCCCTTCTGGGAAGATAAATAAATCCAAAAAAATTGAATTTTGGTTTTTTCAAATTCATTTTTTTCCCATTTTTAATAAAAATTTATTATTTTGTATTTTTTCAGGACTATTTGAACATGTCTGCGATTTTCCCCCCCAAAGCTGCCCGAAAATAAAAAAAGGGTAAATTCAAGGTAAAACAACCCCCCAAATTGGTCTAAGAAGTCCAAAACACTCTTTAATGAAATGCGGGAAAGGGGTTCAGGGGGCCTTTAAAAAGGGCCGAATGAAAACTAGGAAATTTAAAAAAGCCCCAAATCTGGTTCAAAGGGGCAGTCTTCCACCATTTTTCCTTGACGAAGGGTATTTTAGATTGTAACCCCTCTAAAAACATTTTGGTAAAATCTTTGGCAGAGGGAGCCCTTTCCACAACTCAAAAATTTAAGGGGAAAAAGGAATCGTTTTTTAATATAATTTTTTTAAGTTCTCGTAGCCCGAAACAGGGTCGCAGGTTTAAATCTTTCTTTTAAAACAAAAATAAGGGTGCCCCACGGGATAAAGGAATTTTCGAAGGGAATTTTTAAAAAAAAATTTTCATCTAAATTTTCCCCTGATTACTTTTAATTCGGGTTTCAAGGGGTTTTTTAATTGCGCCCAAAGGGAAAGGGTGGCTCCGGGGAAGCAACTCCGATGGGACGGGTCTAAGGACGATGATAAAAGGTTTAATTGACCAGCTTTTTCTTGCTACAGACCCCCGCTAAATTTTTTTGGACGGGGAGGGGGCAATTATCTTTAACCGGCGGAAAAAATTCCCTGGGAAAACCTTTTTTTTGTTTTTTGGACAGATAACTTTGGAGACAATTGTCCCACATACCAAAAGGGGGAAAGGTAACCGTCCTTGTTTCCCCCTTTGATAAAAGGGGGGGGGAAAAAAAATTTAAAGAAAACCAGGGAAAATTCCCAAAAAATTCCACGGGGAAATTTGGGGAGACAAAAATTTTAGAAAAAAATTTATAGTTTCATGATGATTGGGTTAAATTTAACAAAATCCAATTTTCATTGTCTCATGATTTTTTTACAGGCCCAAAAGAAAAAAGGTGATCCATCAAAAATTCCATATCAATTGGGGGGTTTTTTTTGTTCTGCCCCGCAATGTTTTGTCAAGTAAAAATTTGTAAATCCATAAAATTTCCCCCTTTGCACCAAACCCCAAAATGGCGGGAAAATTGCATTGTTTGGCACCCAAGATACTTTTTTTGGATAACAAAGAGAGGATGGTAAATAATCTTTGTCTACAGCCAAAAATGAGATGGTCTGCACAACAAAACTGGGGTTGAGGGGAAAAAGGCAAGATTGCTCCCTGTCTTGTAACCCCGTGCAGGCTATAGGGCCCCCTGAATCTTTTTGGGGCATTTTTTTGGGGATAATGCCCAACCAAGACGTAGAGGGACGAAAAGATTTTAAAGTACGGCCCTCTCCTTTTCTGCCTTTCAGTAAGCATTTTCGGATAACTTTAATCTGTAAGGTTTAGGGCATTTTAAAATTTTTTGCTGGGGGTTTTTAATTATGATTGGCGAAGGAGTAGGTAGGGCTTTTTTTCCAAACACCCCCAGTCCTTTCCTTTCTAAATTCAGTAAGTCTTTTTATCGATTCCCCAAGCACAGCTGAACAAAATCCTCAAAATTATAAGGCCTCAACTCTGGCAAAACTCAACCTTCACTAGTTTTGATAACCCCCGGCGAAATTGACTCCTCTAGGCTGCTGGATTTCCCTGGGGTCAGCTACCCACGACGGAAATTTTGGCCCGTTTAATTTAGCAACTTAACACCGGCCCCTTTCCCCCAAATTTGTAATTTTGCCCCGGCTGTGGCCCCAACAATTTGGGTCATCAAAAACTTGGGAATTTATAGCATGATAAAGCATCTAAATCATTGAAAGGTCACCGTTCTTTTTTCCCCATAAAGGGGAGGCCCTTTCCACTTTTCGTCAGAAAAAATTGATTAAACAGCACTCTTTTTTTATCACTGGGGGGAAAAGGGGCGGTTGCATTTGGGAAAAAAATACCCACAAAGATTTAAGAATACCGGGAAGGTACAAAACCCCTTAAACTTTGAGGGCAAAAGGGCATCGGGATTAGAATCTGAGCCGTGTTACGTAAAATCCAAAGTTGCCTTTTGGGGCTTTAATTTCTTCCTTTTGTTGGTCCCGCACCAGGGGTTTTTTAAATTTTGAAAAATTTTCCCTTTATAATGGCACCAAATTTTTTGAAGCTCACCACTTTTTTTCCTTTAAGGTGTTTTTCAACAACTCCAAGTTCGGGGAGAAAATTCTTTAAAGGGCAGGGGCTGGGTTTTGGGGTCTTTTGGGGGCAACTACTAAGGGTTTCCCCACTTGTAGAACGTGGGCAGCAGAGCCAAAGAAAGGGGAACCAAAATCGGGCAGTTTTTTGGGACTTGAGGGGCAGGCAGGAATTTGTAGTCCCCCAAGAAAACCAAAGGGGCCGGGCCCCCAATCCGGGAGCTCAGTTTGGGACAGGGAGGAAACCGGGAGTCAGGAAGAAAGCAAAAGGCGATCACAATAGATTTAAACCCAAAGGGAGAACAGCACAAACGGGTAGATTACCGGGAGGCACAATAATCTCTCAAGGAGGAAGTGCAACTTGGGTAAGTAGGGAAATCCAATTTGACAGGGGGGAGCAAAAAAGGGGGGTCAAGGGCCAAAACTAATGGAACAGGGGAAAAGGGAAATTTAGCAAAGGCTGTTTTAGGGAAAGAAGGGGGGGGGCCGGGGCCCGGGGAAACAAAAGGGCTGGGATTTCAATTCCTTACAACGGGGGGAATAGGGGGGGGGAATTTGGGGGGGGGGGGTTTTTAAAGGAAAAAATTTGGGGCCCTTGGGGGGGATCAGATTTTTCATTTTTGGGGAATGCAAAGTCCTACTTTAAGGAACACAAAAAAAAAAATTTGCACGGCGGGGGACCCAGGGGCAATTTTTACACCCCCAATTTGGGGAAAAATTTGAAACCCTTTTTGAAATTCCCTTTGGGTTTTTTTTTAATTAAAAAACAACTTTATGATCGGCCCAAATTTATCCCCCATTAAGGAAACTTTTTTTGGGTCATGGGAAAGAAAAAGGGGGGGATTCCTGAGGCAAAAAATAAGATCCAACAGGATTGGGGGAGGTTTTAAACGGCTATAGAAATGATCAGGAGGAAAAATGGTTTTTCCGGGTACCAAAGCCCCCCGAAAGCCTCCCAACCCTCCCAATTAGAGGAATTTTTTTCCCGAATTAGGCCCAAAACGCCCAAAAAAACCCAAAAACAATTTTCCCGCAACGGTTTTTATGGCGGGGTCCCAAAAAAAACAGGGTAATTTGGGGACAGATCTTTCAAGGTAAAAAAGGATTTTTTTGGGAAGTAGGGTCCCGAGGCATTTTTCCCTTTATATTCCACAACCGGGTTTAAGGAGGGACAGAACACAAGTGGTCAACAAAAAGTGGACATAAAAACTACTGGCAGAAAAAAAGGGTTTTTTGCGTCATTGGCTAAAAGACATTTTCCTACGGGGGGGAGAGGGGGATCCCATGTCGGAAATTTCTAATTTTTCAAAGGAAGAAGGGGAGAATAATAAGGCCATCCTGAGGGAGAAATTTTTTTCCAGAAATTTGAAACGGTTTGTTATTAAAACTTTCTGAAGAGGAAACCGATCACTAATGACTATTTTTCAAACAAACAGAATATTATTATAGGGAAAAACATGGGGGACCGGGGTAGACTGCTTTTTGGATGACTGAGAAAAATTTATGGAGGGGAGATTCTGGTACCACATCTAAGGTATGGGGGATTCCTATCTTGGGGGGGAAAATCGAATAGGATATAGGATAGTTGTGATTAGGATAGGCGTGATAAATTTTTGGTCCTTTTTTCCGCTGAGACTATTTTCCCAGATTTTTTTTGAAGTTTAAAATGGATTTTGGCTTTTTTTTTTTTTTGGGGCCGACAAGACAAAGGGGCATTGGATTCTAATAGGGGCAAGTTGGGAAATATTAAGATTTTTGGCTTCTATTTTTTTTTTAAAATTGCAAAAACTTTGAAAGAATGACTTATAGAGACTTGTCAGGTTCACACAGACTGTGTACATTTGCGAAAAAACGGGGTTATGTATATTGATTTTTTTTATGAATTTTTTTATCATCATTCTTCTCAATAAAAAACATTGTTTAAAAAAAAAAAAAGAATAAACGGAATCCTAGCCAAGTCAGATAACAGGAGAGGCGAAACAGAGAACAGGCGATCTATAGGCAGAGAAAACAGACCCTATAGCAGGCAAGGAAGATTGGCAAATTAATCCTTACATAGGGAACCAGAGAAAGTAAAACCCTGGTGATAGGTAAAAGAACCAAGACCAATAGGAAAAAAGACATCAATCAAAGAGGAAACAGGTTAACTAAAATGGCTAAGCATGTTCCCCAACTCCAGTCCTAAAGGCACACCAACACGTCATTTTTTTTCAGGATCTCCCCAAAATGCACTGACAATAATATTCCCTTGCAATGCTAAGGAAAGCCAAAAACATACCTGTTGGTGTCCCCTTGAGGACTAGGGTTGGAACCTCTTGCAGAGGATTCCTGGGCAGGGGCGTTGGCCAGGAGTCAGTTAAGCATACTGAGCGATGGGCGAAGTTGCAGTTTTGGTCACAGCGGCCGTTGCCGACGACCACATCAAAACAAGGTTCTCCGGGTGTTACATACGAACAACCCTTGTCACTGACGGGAAGGAGGAGGGGGGCGCTGGAACAATTAAGACAAATGGGGGCGCCTTAACATTTCGGGGGATTACGGGGGGGAAAATTTTTGTGGCCACCAATTTGGCAATTCCCCACTTAAAAAAATGAAGGGGCCTGTAATTGACACATAGAAAAGACCTCAATTATGAGAGACAAAATTAGAAAACAAATTATGGGGGAAAAAAAGTATTTGGTCAATAACAAAAGTTTTTCCAAATACTTTGTTATATATCCTTTTTTCAAGACAGAGGCAAACTTTTTTCTTAAGTCTTCACAATTTTTGGCACACACTGTTGCTGTTTTTGGGGGCCCATTCCTCCAGCAATCTCCCTAGAGCAGTGATGTTTTGGGTAGTCGCTGGGCAAAACGGACTTTTAAATCCCCCCAAAAGGTTTCTATGGGTTGAGATCTGGGGACTGGGTAGGCCCCTCCAGGACCTGAAAGCTTCTTTGAAAACCACCCTTTTGTTCCCTGGGGGTTGCTGGATCATTTCATGCTGAAAAACCCCCCCGTTTCTCTTTAAAAGCCCTTATTTTATGGAAGGGGTTTGCCTCAAAAATTTCACAATACATGGCCACATTCATTCTTTCATGTACACGGGTCAGTCGCCTGGTCCCTTTGCAAGAAACACCCCCCAAACAGATGTTGCCAACCCAACTTCACAGTAGGGAGGTGTTCTTTAGATGCAACTCAGCATTCTCTCTCCTCCAAACATGAAAGAGTTTTTTGTTTTTTACCAAAACCTTCATTTGACCCAAAAATATTCTCTCAAAACTCTCTGGGTCACCAAATTTCCTAGCAAACTTTTAGAAGGGGGCCCGGACATGTAGTGGCCCTTAAGCAGGGGGGCCGCTGGCACTAAGGACTGATCCTTCCCGGGGATTGTGACTGATGGTAGCCTTTTTTACGTTTTGGGCCCCCCTCTCTGCAGGGCATTCACTAGGGCCTCCTGTGGCCCCTGGGGTTTTGCTCACCGTTTTTGGACATTTTAACCCCACGGGGGGGGGAATCTTGCAGGACCCCAGATCGAAGAAGATTATCATGGTCTTGTATATCTTTCCCTTTTTTAAAAAGAGCAAAAAAAAAAGCTCGTGGGAGACAGCAGGGTTTTTACAATAGAATCCTTTTTTGGAGATATTTAGTCGTTTTTCCACTTTTTTTGAAAACGAAAACTGAAAAAACAAAATTTTTCTGTGCAGTGTAACAATCTAATTTTTTGCCCCACAGTTGATTTCTTCACACCAAGCTGCTTGCCTATTGAGATTCGTCTTCCACCTGGGGCAAGCAAAAATTTTGTTTCTGGTGTCCTTCAACAGCTTTTTTCTTCTTTTCCAAGTGGAGTTTGGAGTGTGATGTTTGAGGTTTTGGACACGAGCTTTTATACTGATAACAAGTCAAACTGGGGCCCTTCTACAGGAATGAGTGGAGGTCTTTTAAAAAGAATTTCAGGGGTGTGAAGCCCCGGGTCTTTTTTTATTCAGTTTTGGGGACTTTGCTATTTTAATCTAGGCAATTTTGACAGATCCCCCCCCTGTCAAGGCTCTTTTTAAATTTCTCTATAACTAAATTGCCATAAAATTACCATAAAAAATAGAAAAAATTCAACTTTGTATTGACAGTTTAACATATATAACATTTCATAGCACAAGCACTATGTATCAGGCCAGCAATCCTCTTCAGCCAGATCACATATATTTCACAATACGTGCTTCATCTGAACAAAGAGACAACTTTATCATAGCTGCAAGTATACAGCGTTCTAAAAAAGATATCTCATTTTTAAATTCACAGCACACACAAAAACATATATTATACTCATCAGTGGTTCCCAAACCGCAACATTTCGGGGGATCTGGAATCTGTCTGCCCCCTTTGTCAAGCGTGTCAGTGGCTTCGTACTTCCCCTTCCTTAGTTGTAAACGTAAGTTTGGATTACATATATAAGGTAGGGGAAGTAGGAAGCCACTGACACGCTTGACAAAGGGGGCAGACAGATTCCCGATCCCCTGAAATGTTGCGGTTTGGGCACCAGTAACTGCTGTAGACTGCTGGAGACAACCCCTTTAAAGCTTGTAAAGTGCCTCAAAAGTTGAAAAAATGCCATAATTTAAAATTTGGGGACCATCCATAGCTTCTGCACATCTTTTTATACTGAGATGAAACTGCATTGTAGCCCACACATGAAGATTCATTTAAAGATGTCTGTTGACCTCTACTTATTGTATGAATTGTAAAAACACCTTTCTAGATTAAAGGTTTTGTTCGAAATTTTTTTTTTTTTTGCGTAAGTGTGTTTTTCTACCCCTTTTTTTATTCTCAGTTACATTATTTTTCATTGTGACCTGTAAGACTTATAAAAAACTAGGGGTTACGAACACTGCCCTCTTCAGAGACAGCCCGTGCTGTGGGGACATGAAAAAAGGAAGCTGCCATAAAGTAAAACCTGAAAAAAAGATTTGGGGACTTTCCTCTGAAATCTCTTTAGTTTAGATCCCCTACAGCCCCTCACTGCTTGACCTCACTCGTCTAGTGCTGCAGGTACGGGGGACCATGATTGGGAGCCCAAGAGCAGCTACTGGCGCCCTGCTAGCTGCCTGTGCTCCAGCAAGGCTCCAGAGAAGGGCAGAGGCGGGTGGTTATACCTTATAAATTCTGCAGACAAGTGCCAATTGTCCCGTTCGTAATAAAGTGATCATGATTTTTTTTTAATGGTTTTTTTTTGCGCAAAATCCTTTTTTCTTTACAGATTTTTTTGCCGAAAATCCCTTTTTACGGTTTTTTTTTTTTTTTTTTTTTTCTGCTAAAATCCTTTCTTTAAAACGTTTTTTGCCGCAAAAAATCCTTTCTTTTACGGATTTTGCCGCAAAAAAATTCTTTCTTTTAAAAAAAAACCCGGTTTTTGCCGGGCTAAAATCCGCTTCTGGGTCCAAAAAAAGCGCATCCAAAAAACGAGCGTCTTTTGGGATCAAACGACTGATGCGAAAGAACGCAGTGAGACCTATCGCCGATCACTCGTGAGAAAGCCGATCGTGTTTCAATAAAAACAATGTAAAAATCATACTGCTTTTTATTTCAATACGTTTTGGGACTGACAGATGGACCCAAACATGAAATCCAAAAGCGTAGTTACACAGAGTCAAAAGACCCGGTAACATACCCTAAATGTAATTCAATTTTCCCCTGGTTTTTCCTTTTTTCAGCTATGATAACAGCACTCTGAAAAGGTGTCCTCAATCAACAACAAAATGGTGATTTATGGCTACAGAGTCTACAATCCACATCCCCCTCCTTATGCACACAGGGGAGGGGGTGGCGTGTGAACACCACCAACCAGCCCCATTTTCAGCAGTGCTGTATTTCTCTTTTGTCCTTTAGAGAAGCCTTTTTTTATTGCTCCCCCCAGTGGCAAGAGGGGAAATATTGAAAATTGTTTAGCATTTTTTAATTTTACCACAAATTGAATGAAAGAAAAAAAAAATCTAAAAAAAACAAAAAGCCCAAAACAACAATAAAAAAAAAAAAATTTTCGATTCCCTTTTAAAATTCTTTTCTGAAACACTTGGTTGGCTTTTTTAGTTTGCGATGAAAATTTTAACTCTGATTTAATAAAGATCAAGTTTTACTTTATTGCATTTGCTTGATCAAGACGTTGAATGTTTTATGTGTGATTTAGACTGCAAGTATTTGCAAACCAGAAATGCACTGCTTCTGTGTGTAACATCATGGGAAAGTTAAAAAAAACAGCCAAATATTGGGGAGGAGAATTGTGGACTTGCACAAGTCTGGATCATCCTTAGGTGGAATTTCCAGATATCTGAAGATGCCTCGTTCATCTGTACAAACAATTATGTGCAGTACAAACAGATGGTAATGTCCAGCCTTTAACCCACTCGGGAAGGAGCCCGGGTTTTTCTTTGTGCACAGATAACGTGTTTTGGTTCGAATGTGAATCAACCCAAAACAAAATCAAAGCCCTTTTAAGATGCTGGCGGTGGCGGGTAAATTGTGTCATTATCCACAGTGAGACAGTATTTTTACAACAGGGTTGAAAGACCACTCTGCCAGAAAAGCCATTACTCCAAGAGAAACATATAAAAGCCAGATTAATATTTGGAAATCACACAGGAACAAAGACCTACATTTTTGGTGACTTCCTGGGGGTCTGACAAAACGAAAATTGGACTGTTGGGCCATAATGAAAAACGTTATTTTGAGGACAAAGGGAAACCTGTAAGCCTAGGAACACATCCAAACGGAAAAATAAAGTTCCCCACCCCCAAAAATTTACCCTCGGATACGAAAAATGTGCCTACAACCTGAAGGCCAAAACTAGCTTTGTCGAAGTTAAAATCAACTGTAAACTCAGGTAATTCAGACAAATTAAAGAAACAGTGAAGGCTTTATTGATGAATGGCTTTTATTTCCTTACTCCAAATAGTCAAAATTTTACAAATATGATGATTAATTAACAATAACATATAAATTAGAGAGTGCAATGTGTTATGTTTTTCTTTCTGTCATGTCATTGCTGTTGGATTTATGTTGTGTGGCAAGAAAATGATCAGACGTAATTTCTTTACCTGACAATGTATATTGAAAGTGCTGCTATTTATTATGAGGATAAAACAGTAGTACTATTTACAAACTTGAGATGCAGTAATTAAATTTATGTTAATGTCTCATAGTTTTGCAGATTCATAGTTCTTGACACATATATTGACATGTTTATCTATTTTTTTTACTGTACTGTCAGGTTATTAAAAATATTGATCACATATTGGAACTCCAACATTGTAACTTTAAATTTAGATCATCACCAAATTGAGAGCCAGTTAATAAATACCACAATTTTAAAATTTTGTACATAAAAAGTGTGGACCCGATCACTAACTGGTACCCAAAGTGTTCATAAAATGTTCATATCTAAGTGTCACATGTTATCATGGTACCCACCACCCTTTATTAATAGTTACCTAGTTTGCAAAAGCTGAAAAAAGACAGACGTCCATCCCCGTTCAGCCCCATTGTGCTATAAATTTTTATCCAAAAAGGCAAAACCCCCATGAGTTTTAAAACCAAATGTTTTTATTTTAGGAGAAAAATTCCTCCCCAACTCCCGACAATCAAATAAATCCCCCGGGTCAATACCCTTTTCCAGAATCCTGGTCCATAATTATTACACCTAAAATGCATCCAACCCTTTTTTGAACTCTGTTAGTGAATTCACCATGACAAGTTTCTCTGGCAGAGTTCCACAACGTACAAGCGTGGGTGGATAAAATTTAAAAAAATATCTTTTAATGGGGCACTAGGTTAGAAACAAAAAAAAACTCATCCAGAGCAGGTACTTGCTTTAAACAGCAGCATTTTATGCATGTGGGCGAAACTGTCCTGGAAAGTCCATCACTGGTATCCATGTACCACGTTCGGGCATAGCGTCTCCATCCCGGAGCTGGCTGGCGGACAGTTTCTCTGGCAGAGTTCCACAGTCTCACTGCTCTTACAGTAAAGAATCCCTTTCAGTATTTATATAGAAACGTTCTTTCCGCTAGACATAGCGGTTGCTCCCTTGATCTGAATACAACCCTGGTTATAAACAGATCTTAGGAGAGATCTCTATATTGACCTTTAATATATTTGAACATATTTATTATGTACCCCCCGAAGCCATCTTTTCTCTAAACTAATTTTGCTAATCTTTCTGGGTATTGTAGTACATCCAGAATACGACACAAACTCCTCACTCACCCATAAAGCTCTTCATAGTGCTGTACCCCCTACATCTCCTCCCTCTTCTCTGTCTACCATCCTACCTGGTCTCTCCGCTCTCCTGGTCTCTCCGCTGAACTGAGATTACACACTTCTGTCATCCAAACCTCCCATGCCCGTCTCCAAGATTTTGCATGTGCTGCACCGGTTCTCTGGAACGTCACCCCATATGATCAGGCACACTCACAACCCTTATAGTTTTAAGTGCACCCTAAAAACATTTTCTTAGGCAGGCCTACCAAGATCCCCGATCGTTAGCCCCCCAAAGTCTGTCACACACATTCATCACTTCCTGCACTTTGGCACTCACAGACACTTATCTATATATAAATGTATGGTTTGGGTGCTAGATTCATCCACTTTTTATGTAAACTACCCCATATTTCTGTAACTGGACCATTGTAAACCAAGCACTTCTCACCCTTTGCCTCACCTATATACCCTAATAGATTGTATGCTCTTGGGAGCAGGGCCCTCACACCTTGTGTCTGATTTGTAGGTAGCTTTTTTATTATGTAATGTTTGGTTTTTTCTGTACTTATGGTTTTGTCTGTGCTATCCAGTCCTTTTATTATTTTTGTTGCCCGCCTTTGAACCTGTTTAAGCTCTACAAGGTCTTTCCTGTGAACTGGCACCCAAAACTGTACACGGTATTCCATGTGTGGTCTGGGCCATGACTTGTATAATGGGAGAATAATGTTCTCATCAAAGTGCATCTATGCCCCTTTTAATACACCCCGTAATCCTGTTTGCCTTGGCAGCTGCTGCCTGACACTGGCTGCTACAATTAAGTGTACTGTCCACTAGGATTCCCAAGCCCTTCTCTAAGTCACTTTTTCCCAGCATTTTTCCATTTAACATGTAATCATGAAATTGATTTTTCCTCCCTATCCACATAACCTTGCATTTATCTGTGTTAAACCTCATCTGCCACTTCTCTGTCCAGGCCTCCAACTTATCAAGATCCCTTTGTAATAACACATTATCCTCTATTGTGTTGATTACTTTACAGAGTTTAGTATCATCTGCAAAGATTGATATTCTACTGTGCAATCCCCCTGTAAGATCATTAATATATTAAGGAGTATACGGCCCAATACTGTACCCTGCTAGTAACAGGGATCCAGTCTGAGTATGTACCATTAATTACCACCCTGAACCAGTTATTTAAGCTATGTCTACACAGCACAGGAATACCGTCTGATTTTTGGCCGATTCAGTATTTTGAGTCTGCTGAAAAACCGACGGTACCCTGTGCTGCATAGACAGCATTGAAAAATCTGTGCTGTATTCTATACAGCATGGATTTTTTTACCATCGGTTTTAAAATTCGGTGGAATGTGCAAATCTGCACCAAAAACCACAGTCCAGCAATGTAAAAATGCTGTCGGATTTTGGACACCATTTTGACATATGCTATATGTACTTAGCCTTACCCACTTGCAAACATTTTCACCCAGTCAAAGCATTCTCATTTTACTTGCCAACCTTTTATGTAGCACAGTATCAAATGCTTTAGGAAGTTCTAGATATATGACATCCAACACCTCACCCTGATCCAGTCTAGAACTAGCCTCCTCATAGCAGCCGATTAGATTAGTTTGACAGGACCGAGCCTTCATAAACCCATGCTGGAACAGAGTTATACCCTTTATTTATTATGTAAAGTGCTGAATTTTATTTAAATCCCCTGGCTGTACCCAAAAAAAGGGGGACCCCTCAAAATCTAAGAAAAAAAGGGTTTTCTACATAAACACAGAAGGGGATTCTTTACAGTAAGAGCGGTGACACTTTGGAACTCTCTTGCCAGAGAAAGGAACATGATGAATTCACTAAGAGTTAAAAAGGGTCTGGATGCATTTCTAGAGTGCAATAATATAACAAGTTATAGTAACTAGGATTCTGGAAAGGGGGTCTTGATCCAGGGTTTTATTGATTGCCAGTTGGAGTCGGGAAGGGATTTTTTTTTCTCTAAAATGAGGACAATTTGCTTCTGCCTTGTGGGTGTTTTTTCCATTTTCTGGATAAACGCAATAAAACATTAGACTGAATTGGATAAACGTATGTATTTTTTCAACCTTACAAACTCTGTAACTATGTAATGTTTGTAAATATCCTCAAATGTAACCACCTGTCAGTCCAGTTCAGTCTCGGAGTCAAGATCTTGGAAAATACACATTATAGTTGAGAGTCTATTAACAATACTAAATTTAAACTTAAACTTTGAGATAAAAAAGCTATTTCTCATACCCACCAAATCATTAATCGTCCTCATTTAAACTCCTAGGCCGGTCTCCATGCAGAAAGAACAGTTATAAAGTAGTCAGATGTGAAAGGCTCATTTGACCCTAGGTGATCTTTGAAAGGTTTTCACACAAGTTTAGTTAAAATGATTTAGCTATATTCCCTATACTAAACATTGTAAGGAGAGCACAAGATATAGGAAGAGATCAAAATAATGTATAGCAACCACGATCCAGCTTGTATGCAAAAATTGTGAGAAGTTTATTCTAAAAATACCTTCTGTTTGTTTTTGGAATAAACTTATCACAATTTTTGCATACAAGTTGGATCATGGTTGCTATACCTTATCCTGGACTTTTGAACATATCCTGCGACTGGGAACTAAGATCCAAGAAAGTGGATGCAGTGATTGCAGCTACGAGACTATATTTACTATTTTGCCATAGGCAAACTTAAACTCTATGAGTTCTCAATCTATAAAGCACTAAAACTTAACTTTTATTATGTATAACATTTAAACCTCGATACACACTATTTAAAAACCTCATTTCTAATCTCTCAATTTATCCCTTTTTAATTGTGAAGGAATAACTCCTTTTTTTTTTATCAAGTCTGGTGGAACACCACCTATTAACAGAGGAACCTTACATATACAGTGATTTAATAACTCTAATAAGGGATCCAAAACATCCTACTTGGGCAATCATCCCTAATCCGATGGACATAAAACATATAAGGTTTCCTTGTCAGACCCTCTGCAGCAGGTAAAACTGTGAGAAATCACAAATTAAAATGTCATGCCTGACCTCCCCTACAGGAGGCACAGGTGCAAGCAGCAAGTCGGGTGAGCTCCATCAAGGATGTTTATTTCATTCAAGAGTTATATAGGAAGAGATGCCAATCTTGCCAATATATAGGTTTCTATGATTTAATTCTGCATTTTCATGGAGGACAGCTGTTTAACCCCTAAGGCCATGTCCCCATGGCAAGGGTTTTTGGCCGGTTTGCGGTTTTTCAGACCGCCTGAAAAACCATCTGAAAATTAGCACAATTGTGCTCTATGGAAAACCCGTGCAGCAGTCCCCACTACATGGGTTTTCCGTCGGGCAGTTTTGCCGCCGGCGGTCCGGCGGCAAAACATTAAGCAAGCACAATCTTCTGTCCGGTTTCCGAACGGAATCTGTGCTTCTCAATGTGAAGGGGGAGGGCTCATCGCGGAGAAAAACCGTCCCCCCGCGGCCTTGGGGGACGGCGCAAAACCCGGACAAAAATCGGGGGGGCAAAACGGCCGGTATTTGTCCTATGCCGTGGGGATGCGCCCTTATTGCTACAGCGTATTTTGTTCTGTGTTCAATTTTTTTCTTCCTCGCCTTCCAAGGGCCATAACTTTTTTTAAAATTTTCCATCTACATTGTCATATGATGGCTTGTTTTTTGTGGGACACGATATACTTTTTAATGGTGCCATTAACCATACCATATAATGTATGGAAACACAAAAATGATTCTAAGTGGGGTGGAATGTAGAAAAAAAACGTAATAACGCCATTTATGCAATGGTTTCGCTTTTATTTAGTTCATTGTTCGATATAAATGAAGTTATCTGTATTCTGCAGGTTGGTACAATTCTGGTTATACCAAAGGTGTAGAATTTTCGTTATGTTTTAGTACTTTTAAGCAAAAACATTCTCTATTTTTTAAATTTGCCCTGCGACCAGTAACAATAATCCATCTATGGACATAAATTAGTTTTGGGATACACCTTAAATCCCTGCTGTTAGCAGCTGGTGTCAGCTGTAATCAACAGTCAGCCGTATATGGAGAGGGCTCAGCAAACAAGCCCACTCCTCACCGGCATTATGATGTAAGTTGATGTTGGTAAGGAGTAAATGCTACATAATTTCCCAGAGGAAGCTGGTGAGTCCTGCTGATCTTAGCCATACACTGATGTTTGGCATCTCTCCATGTATACAAAGTCATTTAGGAAAACTGGTCATCACTGTGTTGGAGTCGAGGCAGGTGGGACTTTAAACAACTTTTTATCATGCAAGTACGAAACTAAATAAGTTTGCCCAGCAACTCTTCCTTTCAGGAATAGACTGATTTTAGGTCTTTTATACACATCCTTTAAAATGTACTCAACGTACTTCAAGCTTTCCTCAACCAACGTCATATTTCATGCTTCTATATGTATATATAAGGAGAGGTTTTAATATTCAACTTATACTGCCTGTATAAGCCCTAATATTACTTACAGGGATTTGTGAACTGGAAATTACAGTTGAATCCTGAAGTATTTGGACACAAGTTTCACAATTCAGTGTCAATACACCATCACAATCGATATGAAGCAAAAATATAATTATGTGATTGAAATGTAGACTTTAAAGAGGACCTATCATCTCTAGTGTAACCTCATGTAGTAACATGAGCCTACAGTACAAACACTTCCTTAAATATGCTTCATTAGGAAAATCAAAGCATTTCACCTGTAATTCAGTTTTTAAAAATAGCGCTGGCCCTTTAAGATAGGACTGAAGTCGAGCCAAGTCAGCATCTGACAGCTTGATAGATCACTATGTTGACAGCTCTGTGAAATTAACTGCTTCTGAGCTGGAAGAGTCTACGAAAGGGGGAGCCTGGAATCGTGTACACTAGCAGCAATGTAATATAGATGCCTGTGTGGTATGGAGGAGGAGGCGGAAGCAACAGGTAAACCCTGGCACACAATGTCCTCAATGTGCTGTGCCTGCAGTGTATGTACAATGAGAGACTTGGTTTAACCTTGTACAAGCAGCTATGCCCTCAGCTCTCCCTGCACAGTTGGTAACTGCCACAGAAGGAATCCTACTAGATAACGATCGATGACTTACAAAGTGAAAGTAAAACCTGTTTTCCTGTAATAATGAGGGAATTCCTCTGATTTGCTAATAATATGTATTAGAGAAAAGTCTAATCAATAAAAATATTTCATTAATCGTTTAAGAATTATTGCCAGATGTTACATAGCCCCTTCATTTTCACAGGCTTAGAAGTAGGTAGACAATTGACTGGTCATATCATGGTTCGGTGTAACCTGTTACTGATTATTTCAGGACAAGTTAATGAGATAAATGGTCTGAGGTTGATTTTAGTTCTTGAATGCTCAATATCTGGTCCAAAGAAGCATTAATACTAAGGGAAGGCAGCTATCATTAGGCTAGAAAAAGCTAAAGTAAATCTGTAAGAGGAATAGTAAAAACTTCAGGAGTGATCACATCAAAAATCTGGTGCATTCTTAAGAAGCAGCACTGGCATATTAAGCAATATCAAAAGGCCTAGAAAAGCATGGAGAACAACTAAAGTGGACGATTACAGAATTCTTTCCTGTATAATGAAAAAAACCCTTCTTTCAACTCAACAACATTCTCTTGTCCCCACAACAGGGTTTCAGTCGGTTTTCGGATTTGAAAGCCGTCTGTAAACAGACTGTCAACCTTCTAGATGGATTTTAATAGAAAATCCATGCAGCAGTCCCCACTGCACGGATTTTCCGCTGGACAGCTTTTGACACCGCCAGCGTAATGAAAAACTTAGAACATGTTCATTCTTCCACCTGGTTTTCGAGCGGAACATGAACATGTGAGTGTGACGGTTGAATCCACAAACGGTGGATAATAGCCACCCCCCTTCATCCAAAAAAAAAAACAAATACCGGACGGGATTTCCTAACCTGTATTTGGTCTTTGCCGTGGGAACGCACCCTCAAGGTTACATATCATTATCAAAGTCTACAATCAAGAGATGCCTTCATGAATGTAAATACAGAAGATTTATCTCAATATCTGGATTAAGACTCTTTGGACAGATGAAACCAAGATTAATTTTCACTGGAATGATGAGAAGAGACTAGTACTAAGAAGCAATGGAAGGGCTCATGTTCTGAAGCAAAACATGGTGGGGTAGTATTATGGCATGGGCATGTATGGCTAACTGGATTACTGGTGTTTTACTGGTGTTTTATTGATGATTTGTCTTCAGAACAATGTAGCAGGACTAATTTTGAGCATAGAATTATACTTTCTGCTCAGATATAGTCAAATACTGAAAAAAATTATAGGATGGTGCTTTAAAATATATAAGATAATAACACAAAATAGATCACAAAAACAACCCAAGATCTTCTTAAGGGGATTTTCGTACTACATTGATTAACTTTTCACATGTAGAGAAAGGAATTTGAATATTATTACCAAATACATCTTTGCTTTGGTCAGGAGATAAAGAAGATTTAGGACGAGATGTCTGAAACTTGGCGGTACTACGTCAGTTTTTAGGCGCATTAAATAAGTGTAAAGTGCGCCAGAAAGTCCGACCCTATCAAAAATCTGGCGTCAGGTATACCTTGAATAGGAAACATAATACGCCTAGAAATGATGCGCTGTGTATATGTGTTAGCCGCAGTTCACATTTTACAAGTATGTGTAATAATAAGTTATTCACCTCCGTGTGCGATGTGCCTCGATAGGGGCATTACATACTTTACCTATGAAATGTTTTGTGCCGTGATTAGCGCAAATCGCGGCACATAGCATATCATTAGAAGTGTATGTAATGCCTTATTGAGGCACATCGCGCACGGAGGCGCATAGCTTATCATTACAAGTATATGAAATGCACCTAACACATACTTGTAATGCGCCTAACACATATACACTTGTACTGATGTGCTATGCGCCACAATAGGCGTATTTTTAGGTGTATTACAATGTGTTGTTTCTGGCCTATAATGCGCCTAGTTTTGGTGTATGACAGTTCATTTACATCCAAAATATGGCGTCAAAAGCGGTTTTGGCGCAATATAGACCAAAAAACTGGAGTTGGCATGTTGGGAAATGTCGCTCTTTGTCTCCTCCTAGAGCACACAAGTTTCTATACCAACAACCTCTGCCCACCTCTCCCAACTCTCTTTTTTATATCTCATTGCTCCAAGCTGTGGTCAGTCAGTTAGTTCAACCATGGTAAGTCACTCCCTGCAAAGTTTTAGCTCTAGCAACGGACTTTGTTTACCTAAATAAATAAAAAGCTTTCACTGTTTAGTGGTCTATAGCCTTGTGTTTTACACTTGATTAATATCCTTCAGTCATGTCCCTGTAACAGGAACAGCAGAGCTGATATATCAATCACTATTATAGACTTACCCACAGCCTGACCAGGAAGTGTCAGTCTCAAGCTGGCTGGGGCTCTGTGAAACTGCATGGTGAGAAAACCCCTTTAAGACAAATAAATGAAAAAAGAGAAATGAGAGAGAACCACAAACAAGCAACAGCTGAAGGCGGCTGAAGTAGGGACTTGGTAAAGCTTCTCAAAAATGAAACTTATCATTTGGTGATGCCCATGTCTTACAGACTTCAGGCAGACATTGACTGCAAAGTAGTTGCGTCTTGGTATTAAAAAATTATTTCTATATTTATAATCATGTTAATTTGTCCAATTATTTTTGAGCAAAAATGGAGGGATTATGTAAAAATGTCTATAATTTCAAAACAATCGAGAATGTTTTTGTGAAAACCTCTTGAATTAAAGCGGAGCGTCTACACTCCAATCACATATTTTGTTTGAAATCTTTGTTGGCTTTGTTTCAAATCTACTATGATGGTGTACAGAGACTGTTTTTAAAAAATGTGTTTAGGTCCAAATACTTCTGGACCTAAGGGTATGTTCACACGGCCTTTGTGAAGTACATATTTGGGTGCGTATTACGTATCAAAATACATACCCTAATACATAGTTAACAGTGTTCCATTCAGTTTTCATTGATTTCAATGTAAAATACGTATCGTTCAGACAATACGTATTTTACATATGTTATTGAATTTTACGGATCTGTCCAAAGAAGTCACATGTCACTTCTTGATCCGTTTTACGCATTTAGAAGCCAATAGAAACAATAGGGTACGTTTTGCAGACCAGAAAACGTATCCCAATACATATCACATTTTGTGGTACGTATTTGGATATGTTTTATATATTGGAAAAACGTATTCAATACACAGTGTGTACATACCCCAACTGTATTTACAATAGAGCAGGGACATTTTTTAAAAGGTTTTTGAAACAATCATGGAGCTTTGATGGCTACGACGTCGGCAACATAAGAGGTTGAGGATTGGTTCCCCTCTCTTGCCAGCACACATCTAGAACTGGGTAGAGTTTTCCTTGGAACTCTGCATGAAATGTATAGAGAGGTATCAGTTCATCTGGATTGTCTGCATTATAAAAAATAAGCTCCCCTTTCTGATAATTTAGGAAGATGCCAATGCGCTGTGGACGGGTCTGGATGGGTAGAGACACACTGGGAGATGTAAAGGCTTCATAATATCGTCCTTCTTTAAGGCCAATAAGCCATGCACCTGCCTCAGGTGATCGAATCATCTTGCCTTTACGGCTTATGGTGCCCTTCACAACACCAATTCTCCACTTCTGTTTGGTACCAACGATTACTTCCCAGTAATGTTTGCCTGTGGAAAATCCACGTGTTGCCAGAACACAACTGCTGTTTTCAAACCCTTCAGGATTGCTGCTACGCCGATCAGCGAGTGACTTGCACTGCACCACAGTGTTTCCCTTTGACAACTCCAGAAGTGGATGCGCTGTAAGGGGGTCTAGTTTCAGAATCTCTGGAGCTGTAGAAATCATACAAAAGAAGTTCATTGTTAAAACTTAAAAGACACACAAATCAGAAACATTTTCTAAAATACCTCTTAAATTTAACCTTGGAGACCGGCACCCGAAAATCTCCGATCACAAGGCACTTATGTACTTGAAATTCCAAGACTGGAGAATAGTGCAGAAGCGTGACCTAATCTCCAATCTGAACAGAGACTTTTGGGTCCCGTTCTCACCATAAATGCAGGTGGGACCTACACCTATAATGTATTTATGGCATATCCTATCAATATGCGACAAATCTCTGAGATGGTAACACCATCTTAAGGGCTTGTCCTCACGGCATGGTTTATTGGTCGTTTTTTCAGACTGTTTGCAGTTTTATAAACCATCTGAAAACTGACACACAATAGCTCCCCGTAGACTTTAATTGAAAATCCGTTCAGCAGTTTCCACTGAACAGATTTTCTGCCGGACGGTTTTTCACACCGTTGGCAGTCCGAAAAACTTGGAACATGTTCATTCTTCTGCTTGGTTTCCAGACAGAAAATGAACATTGAAGTCAATGGGAACCAAGCAGAATGTGGGTGAACATTTTTTGGGCAGTTTATGGGCGGTTTTCGGAAACAAAACTTCATTTGCACTTAGTACACTTTTCTGCTTGAAAAACCTGGACAAAATCAGCGACAAAAACAGATTAACTCCCCCTCCCCCGAAAACGGCCAAAAAAAGATTGTTTTTTGTTTGTCAAAATACGTCCAAAAAGTAGTTGGGATGGACAGTGCTGCTGAGGTCAAAACCGAGCAGATTTTGTCCTTTGCTGTGTGAACGCTTTTCAACATGGCAAGGGTTTTCAGTCTGTTTTAGACAGTTTTCGGATTTGAAAATATTCTGTTAACAGACTTTCAACCTTTTACATTGATTTAAAACAGAAAATCCGTGCTGCAGTCCACATTGCACGGATTTTTCACTGGACATTTTTTGACACCACCAGCGTTCCTAAAAACTTCGAGCATGTTTATTTTTCTGCCTGATTTTTGGACAGAACATGAACATGTGGGTGCAAAGGGGGAGGGCTTGAATCCACAAACCGCGGACAAGAGCCGCACCCCTACGTGCCAAAAAAGACAAAATACCGGTCGGAGAATCTGACCGTTATTTTGTCTTTGCCATGGGAACAGTTCACACGGCTGATTTGGATGCTGAATTTATCAGCAGCGCAGCGCTGTTCCGCATATGGTTTTGATCAGGTTTTGGATGAGGTTTTCCAGTAATGATTTCTTTCTGAAACACCCATACAAATTAATAGCCAGAAAAAAAACGCACCAAAAACTAGTCTAAAACAGCGCCGAGGTTTTGAAGTTCTCCAATGATTTTTATGGGGATTTTCAGTGTTGAAAACGCTTCAAAAATTGACATGACACTTCTTTTTCAAAACAGCGTCCAAAGAAGCGCCAAAAAAGCATGTAAAAACTCCGTCCTGTGTGAATTAAAACGCTGTTTTACGTAGGAATTAATGAAAATGAACTTGGGGCATTTTGGAGACTTTTTTTTTAGGCTGTTTTGGGCAAGGAAACGCCCCCAAAACAGAATCAAAATTAGCTGTGCGAACATAAACCAACTAGAGCTATGCAGATTAGGAACTCTATCTCAGAAAAATAGAGCTGTGACTGCTATAAAGATACATTAAGAAGTCAGTATGGAATATTGGACATATAAACAAAATATAAACAAGGATTTTAAAGAGTTTTACTTGACAAATGCTAAACTAGTCTAATCTAAAATGTAAATGGTCTTCTGAGGAAAAAACTGCAAAATAGATTTGTATATACTGTATGACCGGCTGATGCTGATGGAATTAAAATGAATCATCTACAAAATGTATTTACTAAAGTGTGCAGATATTTTTCATGTAAATGTGAAGTTCAGTTTTAAAGCGAAATTCTGGTACATTAGATTTTGCTTCAAAACACAGACTTACGATCATATTCACAACTCCATGGTTGGACAAAAAAACCTTCCCAGTAGGAGGCAATATAAGCTCCAGTGCTACATGGGAGAAGTTACACAGGTGCCGAATACTGAGGAACAATCGCTCACACACCAATCCATGAGAGGGGCAGTTGCCTGTTATACGGTTATGTGTGATGCACCATGCTGGTTTACAACCATTTGAGAACACATCATTGGATTAAGCGGGTTTTACTGCATATTCCCAGAGCCTAACTAAAAATTACTGTATTAGTTACACAAAAATATTAAAGCTTTCAACCCACGTCAAGGATCCTCATTGTGTTGCGAGTCCAGCCATTGAGCTGTAAATATGGTTGTGTCTGTGTTTTTAAGTAAATAATGTCCCATTTTTCTGTAAATTGCTAGTAAAGTTAGTGACTTGCAAGACAATGAGGTCTCTTGATGTGGGTTGCAAGCTTGTGTATTTTGGCCAGAATTTCAACCAATACTATATTTGATATTTGTTCAGTATGCATTTTTTCCCCTATAAAAGGGGAACAGAAGGGGGGTTCATTTTATTTTTGGGCGTCATCAATTGGTTGTAAGCCAACAAGATGTACCACAAAATAAACTTTATAACTAAACCCCCTAAAAAAAGGGATTACTCTATGGGGCAATTGCAATACAAAGAAATTTTTTTTAAAATTTTAATTCACACTCCCTGTCATTGAAAGGGCCCGTGTTCACACGGTTACCCCCAAACGGATTTGAGAGCCGGGAAATTGCGTTCAAAAAACCCGGCGTAAATTTAAGGGACGGCGGGGGGGCCCGGGGAGCGCGGGGGGGGGGGCGGCGCCCCCCGGGCCCATAGAAAATTTCCATTATCAAACGGCGCTTTCTTTTGGCCGCAAATTTTTGTTTCATGTCACTTTCTCCCCCCGCGGGATTGGGACCGAGGGGGGAGGGGGGGCGAGGGAAATCCACTGTTCTTTTAGGGAGAGCAGTGGATTCCCGTAATTACCTGACGGTTTGGGCGCCGTACGGGCAGCGCAAACCCGGCCCGGCGGATTTCGGCCCAAATCCGTGGAAAAATTTAACCCGTGTGAACAAAGCCCTAGGGTAATAATAGACAGCACCCCTTTGGTGCAGTTTTTGGGGGCAGTGAATTCACCTCACTTGAAATACCCCCTCAAAACTCCCTTTTAATTCATGTTTTCTCTTTAAAAGGTGTTATGAATTTGGGAAGTAAATCACGGAAAATGGGGGGCCGAGCCAAAAGCTTTTTTGAATAAAATTTGGGCAGCACCAACTTTAAAACCTGGGCATTTGTGGTGCGCACAAGTACACACCGCTTACCCCAAAAGTGAAATTACCTTTTTTAATTGTTGGGGCGGGGTTTTGGATTCTGGGTTTTCTTTGGATTACGGGTTTTCAGAAAACAGCACAGTGCACCCATCTATTCCGGCCCTAAAAATTGGAAATTTGGCTGAAAAATCCTCTGCAGAAAATCTGTAGGATTTCCATCCCATTCCTTGTATTTACCCGTAAAGGAGTTTTCTTATAAACATTTCTAGAACAGTAACTGGTGTTAAAATGGGCAGCTGTTTCTCCCACTGACTTCAATGAGCATGATAGCACATGCACAACTACCATGGGACTGGATATCTCCATTCATTATATAAATGGGGATCCCATCATTCAGATTACCAACCAAAAACCCCCTGTTCTTATTGAAAAAAAAACCTCCCTTTTTTTTGTAGACATTGATTTCCTTTGTAGAAATTTTTTTTTTAAAAAGCATTTTAAAATCCTTCCCGGGGGGAGAACCCGGGGGGGTTTCAGGCATCAGAAAGGGTTTGTTTGATGTCACTTGTTTGGAATCCAGGCTTAAAGAACACAGCACTATAAGATGTGTCGGCGCAGCGAGGGAGTGGAGGCTGACAACTGCAAAAAAGAAATGTAACTCAAAAGGGTTCTCTGCTTCTTTTCATAAAAAAAATAAAAATAAGACTGTTTCTCTAATAAAATAAAAATACATGCCGTTCCAGTGCTAATGCTGCGGCGGGATCTCCTATGTGTTCGGTTTACACATAACTGCCATGGTTGGTTCAAGAGAACTACAACCACTTTATTGAAATGCAGGGGTTTATGTTGCCATTGCTGGACATCAACATTTGGAAGGTAACGGCTCCAAGTGGTGACATTAGGCAATGGCACATGACCCTTGGGAATTAATCAGTGGGTGGGAGAACTCACCCCAAAATGACAACGCCAGATGTAAACAGAAGACCGGAGAGACACCTCACAGGGATCAGCCACATAAGTGGGTTTAAAGTTTTGGGAAAGGGGAAAATATCTTTTTTTTTTATTGGGGCAGCATTTCTTTCTTTTATTTAAAAAAGTGTTTTAGCGATTGCGTTGGCCCATTTGAGATCGATCAATAGGGCGATTTGTCGGCCGCATCGATAAGTGTTTTTGATAGTGGCATCGAAATTTTTAGCGTTTTCCAAATTTAAAATTTTTATGGGAGAGCAAAAACACCCACAAATTTTTACACCCCAAAAAAGGCCCGGAGAAGGGTGAAAAATTTAAAATTTCCCCAACAGTCAAATGGATACGTGCTACATCTTTGGCAACACATTAGGTTTAAAAAAATCAAAAGAAAAAAAGTCACAGACCATTCACTACCCCCGTTTGTACCACGCATGACCCTTAAAACCTGCATCACCCAATTAAAAAGTGCCAGGGAAAGGGAGTTTGGGTTTTGAACCATTTATGGTTAAATTGAACTGGACATTGGTATCCCCTGTCCCGGAACGCAGCATAACCCCAAAAACCCGCATGACCCCCAGATTTAAAAAAAATGCCGAAAAAGGAGTTTTTTCAACCACCAAATTTTTGTTTAACTGGCACTAACTATATCTTTTCCCTTTTCCGCAAAATGACCCATTAAACCCGTCTGACCCACATTTAAAAAGTGCCAAAAAAGGAGGGCTTTCAACCACCTTTTTAGTTGAACTGGACATATACTGTCCCTGTCCTGGGCCCCCCAAATATGGGGCCATTAAACCTGTCGGACCCCCAAAATTTCCCAAAATGCCCCAAAAAGGAGTCCCTTTTAACCACCTTTTAGTTGAACTGGACATTGACCCAGGGGAACTGTCCCGGGGGCCCCGCAGACCAAAGGGCCCGGAGTTAAAAGTGGGTGCGGGAGCCCAGGCTGGCGTTTGTTTATCTTATTAACACGCAGTTTTTTTAAAAGCCCCGATACGCACAACAAAAATGTCGGGCTGAAAACAGGGGTGCGGAAAGGGGGAAGTTTGGAAAATCCAGCCTTCTTGTTTCACAGGGCAAGACCTGGATAGCGTTGCCCCCCCGTATGAGTGGGACCAAATTTAGCTTCACTTGAAAAACTGTTGGTTTAAAGCTCCTGTTCCCCCCAGGTTTTCCTTTTTTCGTTTTCCATTCCCCTTTTTTTTTTTTAAAAAATCAACGTGCTGGAGGGGAAAATTTTCTCTGTTTTTTTTTCCCCTTTTCCCCTGCTCCATACTCCATGTCCCTGAATAACCCACACTGGTTTAAGTTTTTTCCCGTAAACCCCCCCTTTTACAATTTTAGGGGAATTTTTTTTGGGGGGGCCATTTTGTAAAAATGCAAGTTTTTTAATAGTTTTAAATTTTAGAAAAAAAAATTTTTAAAAAGGAAAGGGGAAACCCACCATTCTTTGGGTTTTTCTTTTTTTTATTTTATTAAAAGGGTTTTTTCTCAATACCGGGATTGATAGCTATTTAAAAATCTTGCCCCAAAAAAAAGTCATTTTGAAAATTGGTCCATTAAAAGGTCCTACCCCATTCCCGTTTTGACAGCACCATCACCCTTTAGCCACCTTTTACAAGTGGGGAAGAACAAAAAAGTCTGTTTGAAAAAAACATTTTTTTGAAAAAGGACCTGTAGTATCTGCATGTCACAGCAAAAAGGGCCCCAAAAAATTTAAAGCATGACCCCTTTAAACCAAATTTGGTCAATTGTGAAGAACAAATGTCTGTTAGAAACCAAAATTTTTTTTTTAAACGGGCCTGTAGTATTTGCTGCATTTCAAAGGCAGTTTACCCAAAAAAAAAATTTTAAAAAAGGGTTCTCTGCCCCTGTTAAAAAAATTTTTAGGGAAAAAATGGGCCCCTTAGAAGCCACAATTTTGGGTTTCCCAAAAGGGTTTATGACATTGGCCAGGGAAGGGATGTTTCTCCCAGCCTATGATTTAAGGGCGGCCAGCAGATTTGCCCGTTTTCGCACCCACCTTGCCCCGGCACAAGGGGTTTTGTCACCCCGCCAGCGCTTTTCTCGTTGGGTTAGACCGGCCCCACAACCCCCTGACCTGTGTGGGGCGGTCTCCAAGGGAGATTTAAATTTTAAAAACGGCCTGGTGTCCTGGGGACGTGATGCCACCAGAGGACCCTTGGGGGGAAAAAGCCTGCACCACCCCGGGTTTTGAAAAACGTCGCCACCTGAGGCCCCGTCAACCCCCCCGGAAAACATCCACCCAGCTCACCCCTTAGCTGTCCCCAAAAGGGGATTTTTGCGGCCA
>JAODAL010022468.1:0-64660 GCA_025379985.1 Phyllomedusa bahiana | reverse complement strand
AAAACATTTGCACGGGTTGTCACGGACGATTGTCAAACAGGGAACTCAGGGGGATGTTCCCAAAAAGTAAACGTGCTTTCATTAAACCCCCTTTCCCCATGCAGCAAATTTTGGGGGGGGTTTTGTTTTTATTATCCCTATCCCAAAAGCCATTATAGTGTCTTGTTTTTGTGGTAAGAATTTATTTTTTCAAAGAACCATTAAAGTTACTATATATGCAATGTATTAGAAAATAATCAAAATTTTTGGTTTTTAATAAAAAAAAACACCACTTGTATGGAGTTTCCTTTTACAGATTTCACCATGTGGTGTAAGGGTATGTTCACATGGTGTATTTGTGGTATATACTTCGGACGTTTTTTGCACCGAATTTCCCCCCCCAATGGGGAAAAAACATTGTACAAGTCCAGCACTCATTAACCGAAGTTCTCGCCATTTTTTAAAAATTTATATTTTTCTAGAGAATTGTATAAGGCAAAAAAGGGGGCCTGGGGCCATTATGCAGGAAGAATTTTGCAAAGCTTTCTTTCATCAGACAATAAAACTGTATTGGGTCTACCTTGCACAAGTTTGTGGCCTTGGAAAGTACCCTAAATGACGTGTTAGCTTAGTTCTTTGGGTATGATTTCAGTGAGACTAAACTCATATAGTCTTTGTTTTACTATATTTAAAAAAAAAAATAATTAATTAAAAATTGCCTTGCCATTTTTTCCACTGGTGATGTAATCTCTAGTGCAGTGTATTGAAATACCAATGTATTACAGTTAAATGTAGTTTGCTGCACATCTGTTTCACCTTGAAACACAGCCATTCTGGAGTCCATTCCCATGCCAATAGCTTAATATTTCGCAATTGTGTCACATGGGCAATTAAGTGGCTTTTTTTTCCCCTTTGTGCGCTAATTCTACTCAGTTCCTGAGTCATCTCCATCCTCCCTTCTCCAAGCGAGAGCGACAGGTGGGGAAAAATTTATGGTTTTAAATAGAAAGGTTTTTTTGGGGGACAGGAGAATGGGGTACCTAATACAGCTGAAACAATTGTACTTGCTGATTCCAGATCTTTCTCTAGCTCTCCACAGGTGGATCTTGGGTTTTGGACAAGTCCCTTGCTAATTATTAAATTCACTCCTCTGTCTGAAATCTTGCAGGGAACGCCTGGTCATGTCCGGTTTATGTTGAAATTATGTTCTTTCCACTTCCAGATTACAGCCTCAACAGTGCACACTGGAACCTTCAGTAGATTAAAAAGTCTTCTGTAACCAGTGCCATCAGTATGTTTTGCAACAATAAGGCTGTGAAGGTCTTGAGACAGCTCACTGGCTTTACCCATCATGAGATGTTGCTTGTGTGGCACCTTGGTAATAAGACAATGGGACTGTATCTGCTCATCTGGTATCGTTGTGCTGATAAAGGAGGCACAACTCTGTGTTAGGTAATATGCCGTGTCACCAGGTAAGGAGCTCATTGCAGGTTTCAATGTCCTGGTCCTTCCAAGCGGAGGGGTGCAGGGGAAGATGAGTTAAACCGAGTAAAATCCCGATAGTTGACCTAGTAAAAAGCCAACAACTATGTGGTTCCAAAATAGTGCAGAGACTCCAATGTTAACAGAAAAAGGTAAAAATTCTGTGTCTATTGGCAGAAGTTGCACATTACGTGCAAAATTTTGCATGTAACACATAACTTCTGCTAATAGACACGGTATTTTTAACTTTTTTTACCTTACCTTTTTCTATTAACATTGGAGTCTGCGCTATTTTGGAACCATATAGTTGTTGGCTTTTTATTGGGTCAACTATCAGGATTTTACTAAGTTTCACTGGTCTGAGCAGTAATATCACATAGGTGCCTTAATTTCTCCTGATGTTAAAAGGAAACCAATCCTTTTTCAGCTACTACGAGGATCTGCCAGGACTCAGAAGATCAGCAGCATGGCTGGCAACATATAGTTTCCCTGATGAAACAGCAAAATAAACTTCGCTCAATTTTTTTGCATTATTTCTAGAGATGGGCGAATTGATTCTAACAAAGTGGAATTCGTTTAGAATTTCAGGAAAACTTCGATTCTGAACGAAGTCGAAGTTTGGGGTGATTCGCAGGAACGAAGCGTGTTTTTATTTGATAAAATGGCTACGAGCACATGGTGTTACATGGGGCAAGAAGTCTGGGAGGAAGAAAGGCCTAGACTAAATGACATGTGCAGAGATGAAGCCAATCAGAGACCGGCGGGATTCTGTGACGTTACCGCACTATATAAGTTCGGGCGCGACACTGGCAGTTCACACTGCTTTCACTGTGCTGTGTAGGGAAGCTGCTGCTGCTGCTCATGATATCGCATACTAAAGAACTAACTTTTATACAGCAATTTTTTTGGGGGGTGTCACAGCTTGTCTCAGAGACTGCTTCTCTTAACGTTCTAATTCTGATTTTGTGGGGTATTGGAATTGAAGTCCAGTGTGCGTCCAATTCAGCTGCATATACATTTTAATGTTATCTGCTCAGTTCTTGAGCACATTGAATATCCAATATCTAAGCCTGTTGCTATTGTATTCAGTTAAAGAAACAGCGTTTTTACAATCCAAATACCACTTAATTTTTGGTTGCTCATTTCTTTTGCGCAGTTTAGATCCAAGAATTAATTAAGCGTTGTTCTGCTGTTGTAGTCACTAAAAGAAACTGTGTTTTTCAACGCCAAAGAAGAAATTTTGCCTGTAGCATAATTCATATCCGAAGGTTAATTACGAGTTTTTCTGTTGTTGTATTCCGTAAAATACACGCCGTTTTAACACGCTACAAAGCTGGTAATTGTTGGCAGCACATTTCTTTTGAGCAATTTACATCCAAGGGTTAACTAAGTATTTTTATGCAGTTGTATTCAGTAAAAGAAACTTTGTTTTTCACCGCCAAAGAAGAAATTTTGACTGTAGCATAATTCATATCCGAAGGTTAATTACGAGTTTTTCTGTTGTTGTATTCCGTAAAATACACGCCGTTTTAACATGCTACAAAGCTGGTAATTGTTGGCAGCACATTTCTTTTGCGCAATTTACATCCAAGGGTTAACTAAGTATTTTTCTGCAGTTGTATTCAGTAAAAGAAACTTTGTTTTTCACCGCCAAAGAAGAAATTTTGGCTGTAGCATAATTCATATCCGAAGGTTAATTACGAGTTTTTCTGTTGTTGTGTTCCGTAAAATACACGCCGTTTTAACATGCTACAAAGCTGGTAATTGTTGGCAGCACATTTCTTTTGCGCAATTTACATCCAAGGTTTAAAGGGGGTGTATCGCTTCCTTAGTTCGGCTGATTCACACTGCTCTCAGCTTCTCAACTCTGGAAATGCAGGGGCGTTTCCTCCCCTCCCAGCAGGGTGATATCATCCCCCCCTTCACTGTGCATGCAGGCTCCCGAGACTCCCCCTCCCCTCCCTGAGTCCACATGTCACTGTGTCTCTCCTATGCAGTCTTATTTTGTAAGAACTGTATACATACCACAGGCTGCATTCAATCTAGACTGGGCACTCTTCTCCTCTCACAGCTGGAGATGTGTTACAGCTCTATGAACGGCACAGATCTCCCTTCTATGCAGGAGAGTTAGGCACCGGGACAAAACTGTTATGATTTCTCATTGTAGAATCTGTTGCAGTCTGTTTCTGCTGGGTGTGGAGAGAGAAAATGCTATGGCCCCTAACTCTGAGTCAGGCAGAGATCGACACAAATTGTGCTGTTTCCTGATTGTGTAAGCCTTTCAGTGTAATTCTGTTTCTTCTGGCTGAATAAAGTGAAAATATGACGGTCCCTTATTCTGAGTGAGAGACACAGCTCCGTGAATATGACCGGGGGCTGTACAGAATGTAAATGAGTTCTCAGCTAGTGAAATTCAAGGAGGAGGGATCTGGAGGGATCTGACCAGGACTGGATATCAGTGTAAACAAAAACACAAGATAAGGAATACTGTGAATACAAGACAGCTTTGCTAATGACATCTAATTGCAAAGTTGCTTGTTTTCACTGTCACCTTATTCTGAAGACCATTTAATGAAATGATAAAACCCCTTTAACTAAGTATTTTTCTG
Organism: Phyllomedusa bahiana; assembly: GCA_025379985.1. Taxonomy (NCBI): domain Eukaryota; kingdom Metazoa; phylum Chordata; class Amphibia; order Anura; family Hylidae; genus Phyllomedusa; species Phyllomedusa bahiana. The sequence goes on along the minus strand of JAODAL010022468.1, from coordinate 60,590 downwards.
CAGTTGTACTCAGTAAAAGAAACGTTGTTTTTCAACGCCAAATAAGAAATTCTGTTGCATAATTCATATCCGAAGGTTAATTAAGCCTGTTTGTGATTTTATATTCAGTAAAATACACAGTGTTTTTAAACGGCACATACAAGTAAATTTTTCCTGCCCATTTGTGGAGTGCAATTTATATCCAAGGGTTACCCAAGCTTGTTAGTGGGTTCATTTGGAGTCAAATACAGGGTGTGCATTTTTCATATGTACAGATATCTTCATTAAACAGAGTCTGTACATTTTAGAACAAACAGTATGTCAGACAGAGAGGTGGCAGGCTCTTCACATGCGAGTGGCAGTGGCACAAACATTCCTGGAGCAGGCACAGGTCGCAGCACAGCAAGTGGATGTCGCAGCAGGGATCACTCGGTGAGGCCAGAACTGCCGATGTCATCTAGCGGCTGTGTGTTGTTCAGCAACCCAATGATTCTTAATTGGTTGACTAGGTCCTCCACTTCCTCCCAGATGACATCTGACAACCCCAGCCAAGAGTCGGTGGGAATGTCAGACACAACCCTTAGTTGGCATGGCTCGGGAGCGGGTCAGCGGCCCTCACCTGTCCTCAACTCGCCTCTGTCCCATCCGGTTCCCTCAGCCAGAGATCTACTATGTGGTCTGGGCTCAGCGCCACTATATAGCGAGGATGAAGAATTTGAGGAGGGCAGTCAGCAGCTACTTGGGGCCAATATCCCCTGCTTCTTGCAGTAGGTGGCAAAGTATAGATGTGGAGAGTGGCAAGGGAGGTCAGCGAGGCAGCGGCGGTAGTGGTCACTCAGTGCGGAGCGTTGGCGGTAAAATCAGCAGCTCGGCGATGTGGCACTTTTTTTTCTAAGACACCAGGAGCCGAATATGGGTATATATAGAATGTGTGGGCAGAAAGTGAAGCGTGGCCAGGGAGCTTTTTGGCACCACCATCCTGCGTCAACACATGCAGCGTCACCATCCAGTGGCCTGGGAGAACCGTGGCTCAGATGTGGTGGTCCATTCTGCCGCCGCAGCAGCAGCACCCAGTGGTGCGCATGCCATTGCACCAAGTCAAGGCTCCACCACCTCTGCAGAAGGGAGCTGTTTCTCTTTGCCATCATCTCCCGGTCCAGATGCTCCTGCTCCTCGCTACTCATGGCACCAGCAATCGTACAACGAGGCGATTGCAAAGAGACAACAGTATGCGTCCAACCATCCTAAGGTGCAGAAGCTGACCGTGCTTCTGTCCAAGTTGTTGGTACTGCAGTCTCTCCCTTTCCAAAGGGTGGACTCTGCACCGTTCAGAAAACTAATGGCTTGTGCCGAGCCGAGGTGGAGAGTTCCAAGCCATAATTTCTTTTCCAAAAAGGCAGTACCAGCACTTCACAAATATGTAGAACAGAAGGTGGGCCAGTCCTTGAGCTTATCGGTTTGTTCCAAGGTGCACGGCAGCGCGGACGTGTGGAGCTGTAACTACGGTCAGGGCCAGTACATGTCCTTTAAGGCCCACTGGGTGAATGTGCTTCCTGCCCAGGTACACCAACAACTTGGACAGGAGACGCCGCTTTCTCCTCCACGTTGTCAAACTGCTGCTCCTGCGCCAATGTCCGCCTCCTCCTCCTCCACCACCACCACCATCTCAGCCTCCAAGTGCTGCTCCATCATACCACATCTGAGGGCACAGCGGTGTCACGCAGTTCTACACCTGGCTTGCCTCGGTGAACGAAGTCACACAGGGGAGGAACTGCTCCGCGTCATGCAGCAAGAAATCGATGTGCGGCTTTCTCCACGCCAACTGCAAATCAAATCCATGGTGACGAACAACGGGAGGAACATGGTGTCCGCGCTGCACCGAGGAGGGATGGTTCATGCGCCCTGCATGGCGCACGTGTTCAATCTGATTGTGAAAAGGTTCCTGAAGTCTTCCACAGAACTTCAGAAGATTCTGAAAATGGCTAGGAAACAGTGCATGCACTTTATCCATTCCTACAAAGCCAGAAACACACTCCTCGAGTTGCAGCGGCTGAACGGCCTCCCACAACACACGTTGATATGCGATGTCTCCACCCGTTGGAATTCCAGCCTGCACATGTTGGTCTGACTGTATGAACAGAGAAAGGCCATTAACGATTTTTTGATGATGTGGGCGGACAGGAGTACTCCACTGTGTAACTTTGATGTCAGCCAGTGGCAGCTCATGCGTGACACCTGCCGTTTGCTGAGGCCATTCGAGGAGGCGACGTTATTTGACAGTTGCCAGGACTACGGGATGAATAACGTCATTCCACTGCTTCATGTACTGGAACAGATGCTGAAAAATCTGTCTGGGCAGGGGACTGGAGACGTGGCGACTACATCTCACGGCCATATGAGTCCAGTGGGGACTGAAATGGAGGAGGAGGAGGAGGACATTGGAGCAGAAGCATTGTCTGGTGAAATGAGTGGATTTTCTACCCAGGTGACAGGTGAGGAGGAGCAGCTGAAGGAGGTAGATGGAGATGAGGAAGACGAGGCAGATGACCCGCAAGCACCGTGGCAGTATACAGTGGAGATGGAGGCAGGGAGTCCCTTGGAGTCACTTGTGCAGATGGCCCGCAGCATGCTGATTTGCCTGGCTAGTGACAGCCGAATAGTCACCATCCGGCAGAGGGATGACTTCTGGCTCTCCACCATATTGGACCCTCGCTACCGGTCCAAAATGGGAGCCTTTTTCCCAGCTGCTGAGAGGGAGGACAAACTCAAATACTATAGGGAAATCTTCCGTAGTCAGTTGGCCGCTGCCTATATGAGGCATCGTCCCTCTTCTGCCAGGCCCGAACGCGGGGGCCCTCAGCGCTCATGTCCTACTGCCGCGGCTGCTGTGGGAAGGTGGGGGGATAGGAGCAGTACTAGCTCCATTAGCAGCAGCCTAAGTCTGGAGTCACTGATGAGCATCTTCCTTCACCCGCCTAGTGAGGAGGGCAGTCGCCAGCAGCAGCAGCAGCGGGACCTGGAACAGTCCATGAACCAACAGGTGTTGGCCTACTTAGACAGCACTCTGCCACCCCAGTTAGAAGATCTGCTGGACTACTGGGCAGCCAAACTGGATGTGTGGCCGCAACTTGCCGAGTTTGCAGTGGAGAAGCTGCCCTGCCCGGCCAGTAGTGTGGTATCAGAGCGGGTGTTCAGTGCAGCGGGGGCCATCCTTACCCCAAGGAGATCCCGCTTGTCCATGGGAAATGTGGAACGACTGACCTTTGTCAAGATGAATCAGGCGAGGATCGGCCAGGATTTCCACACACCAATGCCTTAGGCGTCAGATTACATCAGCCATGACGCCTCACCAAAACTTTGAGAAATTAGTCTGGATTCAAACTACCTGCCTCAGCCACTATTCTGATGCCGCCACCCGCCTGATGCCACACATCTGTTGACAGTTTCTCCATCTGCCTACCACCATCTTTACCAGCGACTGGTATTGCCACCCACCTCCACACTCTGTCATTGTGCCACTCTATGACCTCATACTGCTGCTGCTGTTGCTGGTGCCGTGACATCCACACCCTGTCATTGTGCCACTCTCTGACCTGATGCTGGTTCTCCTGTCGTCACCTCCACTCTCTGTCATTGTGCCACTCTGTGGCTTACTCCTATTTTTGCCACCTCCAGAATGTCATTGTGCCACTGTCTGACCTCATGCTGCTGCTGTGGCTGCTGCCATGACCTACACACTCTGTCATTGTGCCACTGTCTGACCTCATGCTGCTTCTGTGGCTGCTGCAGTGACCTACACACTGTGTCATTGTGCCACTCTGTGGCCTACTCCTGTTTTTGCCACATCCGGAATGTCATTGTGCCACTGTCTGACCTCATTCTGGTGCTGTGGCTGCTGACTTGACCTACACACTTTGTCATTGTGCCACTCTGTGGCCTACTCCTTTTATTGCCATCTCCAGAATGTCATTGTGCCACTCTCTGACCTCATGCTGCTGTGGCTGCTGCCGTCACCTCCACACTCTGTCACTGATGTTGCCACCTGAGCCCTCAGCTTGCTTATTTCCAGCTGGCGCTGCCATGACTTATCAGGCTACATTCCCGCTTCAGTTTTTAGGACAGTTTTGCACTCTTAAGTGCCCAGGGAATTTATATATTGAAGCGATTCTAAGAGCGGCGGCAGTCATATGCGTGTCATACTAAAACACAACATTGTATGAAGACCAAACCAAGCTCCCTCTGCATATTTAAGCATGGCACAATGTTCTACAGCACCCTACAGGCTCTGTGCTGCATGGAAATAGCTGTTTTTTAACGCGATTCGTCCCGGCGTAATTCGGACCGAAACTAATTTTGTCGGAAAATTCAGCGAAGTCGGCGAATCAAATTTTTGAGAAATTCGCCCATCTCTAATTATTTCCCATGGTCATCATATTTAGGGAGACATGTATGAAGGAAGGCGCATCGAGGTGAATTGTTGATGTCTCCTTTTCAGTGTATAATGCGCCTGAATGTATGAAAGTGATTTTTGTGCGACGCGCCTCGTCTATGTGTTAGGCGCATTACGAAACTTAGGCACATTAGTAATGCGCCTAACATGTATAAAGGCTGTAAATAGGCTGGAAGTCAAATAAAAGTCATTAGAATAGCATGTCAGTGAATAGAAACTATGGTACTGATCTTGCTTGGTGGACCACAGGTCACAGAAAGATCTGTGGTGTGCTCGCTCTTACTGTATGTAGAATTAAGGGTGAGAGCAGCAAAAATAAATTTAAAATTTAATGTAGTAAAAATTAAAAATTGTAAAATCTTAACAACATCATCAATGGGTTATTTAATGTAAAACTAGTTTTATATTCTATTAAATTTAATTGCATTTTATAGGAGATATTTTTAGATTTTTGGGATATTATATATTTTTATATTTACTGTATATGATAAAATTTTTTATTAAATTTAAATAATTTAATTTTATATAGTTTGATACTTTTTATTATTGTACTGGTGTAAGTTGAGAAATAAGGGACATTTTTTGCCCAAGTGGAAAATTTAGTTCCACTTCGACTCCTCAGGCTCAGGCAGATCACATTGAAATAGGTCTGCCTGTCCAAGCTCTAATGCGCCTAGTTTTGCTGAACCACATTCATATATATGTGTCTAATAATAATATGAGTGTGAGGCAACATGCTTCCAGAATGCCCCCCAAAACACCCGCTCATGTTAGGCGCATTAGACATGGTAGACTGCTCTCTTAGGCGCATTTTATGCCAGAAAAGGGTGAAAAACCTGATCATACATGTCTCCCTTAGAATTCATGCTGCCCTAGGCACCTTCAGTGCTTGTGCCTCTTATTGGTGATTCAGGCTAAAACTACTCAAACACTGGTTAGTGCTTCTGTATATTTATAGGTTTCCCCTCTCTACTACTTTGGACTATGTCAGGCCAGTGTTGTATCCAGTTCTGTAATAAAATGGCCAAAGAGGGATGTAGTCGGTAAGTGTTTTTTTTTTAACATTTTATTTCCATGTAAGTAATGGAGGCATTTGACAGGTGTTAATAGTGTCCACATTATGTTAGTGAATTTTGCTTAAAGCATACATTAAAAAAAGCTCCCACTATATGGATACAGCAGAGTTTAAGGCCTCGTTCACACGGCTTATTTCGGAACGGATTTGCCGCCGTATTTACGATCATAAATCCGTTCCGAAATCAGTCTGAAATAAGTTGCAGGCCATTTAATATTGGTCTTAATGGGAAATACGTGTCGTTCAGACGACATGTATTTCCGTGCCGTATTGCTGCCGCGGATTTGCGGCCGCAAAACGGCCGGAAAAACAATGTGCATGTCAATTATTGGGCTGGATTTCGCGACAGATTTACCACATATAATGAATGGGGATTGTAAATCCGTCGCGAAATACGTGCCACACTAAGTGACACTTATTTCCAACTGATTTTCAACTGATTTCGGAACGGATTTGCGATCGGCAATCCGACGTAAATACGTTCTGAAATAAGCCGTGTGAACATAGCCTAACTTGACTGTGATATCTGTTTCTCATATTATCTGATCTTAGATCACAACAAAATTAATTTAACAAATTGAGGTAACATCCGTCAAGTTTAGCTTTGCCATATCTATACACATAAGTATATCCATAAGAGCTCTCATGATCCAAAATAGAGCCAAAAGGCTTCCAGTCTTCTTCAGGCTGTTATACCATGGTACACTGCAAAAAATGAAGTATGGAATAGCAGAGTAGACTACACTTTGCCATAGATCAGAATACATTGAAAAAGTATACTGGCCAGTATACTGTTATTTTACCATGAAGCCTTATGGGTGACATTTCACACTATATTCCTATTTAATGTGATACTTCACAGCCCTATATTGAAGACAGTACTCTAGGAATTTTTTTTCCAGACATATATGCTAAGTGGAGATCACTGACATGATCTAAACACCTCCTTACTCATTAATTTTGTAACAGTGATGGCATACAATCCGTATGCATGCAAAAACATAGCAGATGCGACATTCCTTTTTTCATGTTTACCATAAAATCTGCTTTCACAAAGGTTGCATCAACAATTAGATAGAAAATTACATAAATACCTCTTTAAATAAATAAATAAAAGTCCATAACTGCTTTACAAGATTGCTGTGCCTAAGTGTTCTTGAAGAATACATTTTACAGTCTCTAAAGTAAAAGGTCAGATATCAAATTAACATTTTCTCTTTTTTTCCTAAACAACAATAAGAGCACGTCTATCAAATTGGCAAGTTGACATCTATTGCAAATACATGTGTCTGAATGAGTGAGCAGCTGTCAGAGTAGCACCTTGTACAGATGAGAACAAGTTTTCTAAAGAGGACACTTATAAATACCCTTTAAAATTTAAATAAGTCCTAAATTTGAAAATAAAAGCTTATTATTCTACTACCTATTATCCAGTAACTATCTGAGTGTGCATTGTGACTAGATATTACATGGTTTGTTTAGTATTTTTATCATACACACAGCTGTTTATTATGTGACTTTGAGGAGATATAAATAGGCAGTTTAGAATATGTATACAGAAAATGCATACAATTAAGTACACTCTATGGAAAAACAAGTATTTCAGAGATGTATTATTACAATAGATTTTATACAGGGCTACAGGGATTGTTTAGGATCCATTGAATACAGACATATTATAGAAACACTTTTTATGACAATATTAAAAAAGAACAAGTACATTTGTGTGTTGTACTAGTGTATTGAAAAAACACTTTTTTATGAAAAAGAAAAATCAAGTGCTTTATTATAGTTGTTTTACTGTATTTTTAATCACCAAGCTGTACAGGACTAAAAGCACATGTCTGTTTTCTTCTAAAAATAGTACAAGAGCTGTCCATGGGCCATGTGTGGTGTCCCCAGAGGCATCACTAGCAATCTACTGTGGGCCTGTAGCACCATCACCAGCGGTCTTCGCAACTGTATGCGTGTAATTAGGGCATGCATTCAGTTGAAAGCTACTCCATAGTAGATCTACCAACCTGCTAGTGGGACCTATATACTGGCCTACCTACTGGGCAGACCTATAGACCTATCAACCTACTGGGTGCCATATATACTTACCTATCTATTGGATGGATCTATAGACCTACCAACCTCCTAGTGGGACCTATATACCTACCAACCTACTGAAGGGACCTATATACCTGCCTACTGGGGGCCATAAATACTTATCTATCTAATGGTGGGACCTATATACCTTTCTAACTACTAGGAGGACCTACATATATACTTATTGGGGGACCTATATACCTACCAACCTACTGGGGGTCCTATATACCTACGAATCTACTGAGGGGACCTATATACCTTCCAACCTACTAGGTTCCTATATACCTACCAACCTACTAGAGGGCCCTTTGTACCTACCTACGTATTGGGGTTCCTGTATAACTACCAACCTACTGGGTTGTCCTATATGCATATCTACCTACTGGGGTGATCTAAATACCTACATACTGAGGGGACTTATTAACCTTCATACTGTGGGGCCCTATATACCTACACCTATGTATGCCTAGCTAAAGTGCCTATATAACTACAAATTAACCTAAATGTCCTATATACATACTTACTTACTGGGAGACCTATATGTCTACCTACTTACTGAACTGGCCTATATACAGTTGAAACCAGAAGTTTACATACACTATATAAAAGGACACATATGCATGTTGGAATCAGAATAAACCTTACCTGTTTTGGGTCAATTAAGATTACAAAAATTATTTATATTTGCCATATGCCAGAAAAATAAGAGAGAGAATTTTTAAGGCATTTTTATTACTTTCTGCAAAGTCAAAACTTTACATACATTTCATTAATATTTGGTAGCATTGCCCCTGAAAATTGTATAAACTTGGGTAAAAACTTTTTTTTGGATACTTTCCACCGGGTTCTCAAAAAAAGTTGGTTTGGGTCCATTTTTTCTTTCAGAAACTTGTTGAAAACTGAGCCTTGTTTCTAGGTCACCTTGTTTTGCACCTCCCTTTTCCCCGCTTTGGGGGCCCAAATTTTTTTTAAAATAGGATTAAGTTTAAGGGCTTTGTGATGGCCACCCAAAAACATTAAATTTGGGTTACCCTTTTAAGCCACTTTTTGAAAACCATTTTGGGGCGGGTTTGTTTAAGGTATTGTCCTTTTGGGAAAAGCCCCATTTCGGGCCTAATTTTTAACTTTCTGGTGATGTTTTGAGTTTGCCCCACAATTCTCTTTCCTTTGTTTAGTTTGGCGGGTTTTATTTGGGCTTCCCTTGTTTTACATCAGAAGCGGGGTTTTTATTTCTGGTGTGAAAATTAAAAAAACACACCCCAAGGTTTTCTCTAATTAAATAGATGTTGTAATAAACCTTTCAAAAGTTTCCCAAAAAGACTGAAATCATCTTTTTGGGGCCGGCCCCAAAATTTTTTTAAATGTTTTATTTAAAAATCCTTTTTTTTGGTTTTTATTTTAAAACTTTTGTCTTGAAAAAAAAGAAATTAAAAATGCCTTAAAAATTTTTCTCATCATTATTCGGGGAAATTTATCAAATAAAAATTTAATTTTTGGGGAAAATCTTAATTGACCCCCCAAATTTTGGGGTAGGGTTTATTTGTTTTCATGTCAGATATTTGAGAAAAACTTTTAATTGTGTCTTTTTATGAAAGTATATGAAAAATTTTCTGGTTTAACTTTTGGGGGGGTTTTTTTTAAACCAAAAAATTGGGGGGTTTAAACCCGTTTCCCCCGGTTTTCCCCAAAAATTTACGACGGAGGAACTTATATGGGGCCGAAAAGGGGGAAGAAACTGGTCAGAAACCCCCCGGGTTCGGGGTCAAATTTGGCCCTTGTTCCAAGCAAAAACTGGACTGACAGAATATTTCCCCCAAAATTTTTTTGTAAAAAACTACAACCCAAGGGAAAAAGGGGAAGGCGCGTAGAGAAGAGAGGAACGGTTGTTTGTCCATATTTAGGGCGGGCTTTTAGGTCCCATTTTTATTGGTCCACGTTTTTCTTGGGGAAAAAAGCCCCTACCCCACAACTTCAGTGATTTTCCATTTTTTAAAAAACCTTTCTTCAGACGAGAACTGTTTAAGCAGTGTTACTTTCCTTTTTACAGAAACCCATCTTGCTTTTTTATTTTTTGCTGCTTCATTTTCCAAAAAAAGGGCCCATTTTTTTGGGAGATGTTTTTTTTTAAGGGGGAAAGTTGGGATTTTAATTATCCCATATAACACAATATTGTTTAAAAATCTTTCCTTTTCCTTAACAATCCCCCTAAAGCCCAAAATTTTTTTCCCTCCACTTTCCCCTATTGTCCTTCCTGAAACAAAGGGGAATAGCTTTGGGCCTTTTGGGAAAAACTGCTACAGGGGGTTTAAAGGGTGTGGGATTTTTTTTCAGAAAAATTTTGTGGGGGGAAACCCCCTCAAAGGGGGGGGGGGGGGGAATTTCCCAAGACACGCAACTTCCAGTGCCCTAACAAAACAGTGTGAGGTTTTCCCCTAGAATGCCCCTTTAAATTTAAGGAATTGACTCTTGGTTTCCCCTTTTATGGGGGTCTTGGGGAAAGGGTTGTCTGTGGTTTTCTCTTTCACCCACACATCAGGGCTCCTTTTCGTGCAAAAGGAAATTTCTGAGGGGGGCCGGGCCCCAGCTACCCCTGGCCAATAGTTTTTTTTGTAGTGAGGGATGAAAAGCAAGAAACAGTACAAACATTTGCACCACTAATATAATTAGTAGTACCATGCCCCCCTGCGGGAAACCCCGCGCTTCCAGCCTAAGTCCAATCAGTCAGCCAGGGGGCCCCAAAGGGAAGTGTCCACTCCGAGTTCCCCCTTAAGTTCTTTTGGAAAAGACTCTTTATCTTACCTGGGGGCGGTTAGTGATTTTTCCCATTAATTTCCTGTTTTGGGTGGGGTTATGGGTGCAGCTTTTTCTTCACTATCATGCCACAAACCCCCCCTTTTCCAGCCAGAAACCTTGTCGAGGCTAATCGGTTTTTTAAGGTCACCCAAAGAAATTGGGGGCCTAATTCTTCATAGACCCCTTTTGAAACCCATCTCTACGGGAATTAAAAAAATTTTTGGGGGTTAAAATAAATGTAATTAACCCAAGTCTACTTTTCTTTTTTAATTTGAACTTGGGGAAGGGGGGAACCGAACCCTGCAGAAATTTGATCTAGCGCTTTGAATTTGATCTGGGACCCCCCTTGGCACCCCAAATTGAATCTATTCCTACTTTCTGACCATTTAATTTAGAAATTTTTCACCCCCGGGGGCCCGTGTTGCAACAATTTAAAAACCCCCCCTGTCACAAAGGATGGGTCCATCCCTGGGGGAAAAAAATTTTTTGGCAGGGATTTTTTGGGGGGTTTATATACAAGCATAAAAATGAAAGGTTTGCACACTTGATTGATGCCACCCAAAAAAAATTACTAAAGATTAGCTGCGGTTTAGGGGTTTAAAACTAATAAAAGGTTTAAAAACAATCTTTTTTTCATTTGGGCCCCCCTTTTAAAATTGGAAGCTGGATCCAAGGGGTTTCCCCCCAAATTTCACGCCTTTGGGGGTAATAGGTTTAACAGTAAAATGGGTTTAAAAATCTGGGCTCCAGGAAATTCCTCCTTCTATGCCTCTTTGGGAAACTCGGGTCTCCTGGTTTGAAATCATGCACCTTTTCCCCCTTGGGGTTTTTGGGGAAAGAAAGCAGAAACTCCCAGCATCCCAAATTGGGAAAAACCCTTTAGCCCAATTCAATCACAAAAATTACAGTCCTGTTAAATATTTTCCCCTAACTCTTTCTCCCCGCCCCTTTTTAAAAACGGGAAAGGGGGGTTTTTTAAACAGTATCTCAAATGGGGTGTAGGCCCTGTTTTGGGTTGTGGGGTGTGCCTAAAGTGGGCAGAAAACAAAAATTGGGGGGGAAGGTTTTGGCCGGGGAAAGGGGGGCTCTTTCCCGTATTTTTGACAATTTTTCTTGAGGGTTCCCCTCCTTTTTCTCTAACCCTTCGCAGAGTTTTGGGATGGTACGGGGGGTGGGCAGGCCCCCAAAACTACCCCCAACCCTGTTCCAAAATTCTCGGGGAAAAAAACCCAGGAAAAGAATGCTGGAAACCCCGGGCCCCCACTCGATCACCTGAAAGGGAAATCCAAAAACGGCAAAATTTTTCAGTAATCACTTCTTTGCCCTTATTTGGAGGTCATTTTTGGTTTACGGGTAGGCTTCTGGCCCTCCTGAAAACAAAGTTATTGCAACCAAAACAATTTCATACTTCCCGCTTTAGGGATCTGGATGTGGTCCCCTTGGAAAACCTTTGGAAGGGTTTTTTTGGCTTTGCCAAGTGCTGCATGGGAAAATTGAGCGGTTGGGGAAGGGGTTTCAGGGGGTACAGATAGTACAAAGCTGAAATTTTTAAAGGGTGCAATCATGGAAAAAAATTTTCCCGGAGCATGGTACAACTTTGCACATAGCCCGAGTGCCTTTAATTTTTTTCCCCGATGAGTAGCTCCCTGGGCCCCCGGTGGGAAAAGGCAAGGGGTAAGTCGTCTAGGTAAACCCGACCCAAGGGCCCTTTTCCCCCCAAATTCCTCTTTCGAGGGGGTTTCCCCCATCTTTCTTCCACTGTTGTTTTTTCCTTTGCAGTTGCCAGATGTTGGGTTTTGCTGGTTTCTTTCCCGGGGGGGCCCAGGGCCGGGGGTTCCAATCAGAGGTGGATTTTTCAGGGTTTCCCGTTGTTTAAAAGAATTCCTTCTTTGAGCTCTGGTGGGGGTTTCCCATAAAAGGGCTCAGGATTTTCCGACTTTGGATGACACTAACAAAAAAAGCTGTGCTTTTTCGGCTTGGTCCCGCCCGTTGGTTTCCCCGGGTCTTTTCTGTCTTTTTCCCTTTTCCATGGGCCTTAACCTTTAAGATGGCTACCTTTTTTGGGCAGTTTAAAGGGGGCCCCTTAAAAGGGCTTGATCTGTTTCTGCATGCCCTTTACTGGGGTTTCCCCCTGCTGTGATTTAATTTTATTTTTCCAGATGAGTCCCAAAGGGCAAGTTTCTATGCCCTAGGCATACCCTTGGGAAAACCCGCCCATATATTGGTTTTCTTTCCTTTTGGGCCCTTTTACAGGCTTTTCCCCCAGAGGGGGGGGGGGGCCCGTAACTGCAACTTTTATTGTGGAAAAAATTTCGGGGGCAGTGCTTCTGCCCCTGAGGATTTTATCTTCTGTGGTTTTTGAAAACCTGTATGAAAAATCCATTTCAGTAGCATATCTTGAAAACCCTTGTCCACAGGGTTTTAGATTTCCCCTTGGGGAAATTTCTTCAGGGCACACTGTGGGGGGGAAAGGGCCCGCAGTCTGATCTTGCAAGGCGGTTAGGGGAATCATGGGTTTTGGGCTCATTTTGCTGGGGGCATAGAGTGGCTGGGTGAGGGGAGGGAGTAAAGGGGCATGTAAGCAAAGATGGCGTGATGAGTCATATGCTTCGGGAAGGGGCTGTAGGACTGCCAAACAAAGGGCATGGGGGGGGCCCGAAAAAGTAAATTTATGTCCCCGGACGAGTCTGCGGTCTTTTCCAAATAAAATCTGTGGGGGGTTTGGGACAGCCTTTCAAGCAGTTGGGCGCTTTTTCCGAAACAACTGGGGTCCAGACGTGTGGTATTTCCCAAGGGGCGTTGTTTCACGGGTGGTCTTGGTGAGGACTCCCGAGGGGGTTTTTTACAGGGGGATGCCAGGATATTAGGACCCCCAAGTTTAGTAAGGTTGGACCCGAAACTTTTAGGCCTTCCCTTCCCTTTTGGGCAAACTGACACCCGCAGGTTTCTGGCAGTAGTCCAAAATCGTCAGGACCTTGAGACCATTTAAATCCCCGTGGTAGAATGTTGTAGAATGGTAGGTTTGGGAAACTTGGTCATGGGTTTCCCTTTGGGGGGCTCATAACTGCAAGGTGGGGCCCTTTAAAGGGGGAGCGGTTTTTCTATCCCATCTTCAGATGCCCCGGGGCAAACAGGTCTAAAATTCCCGCCTTTCTGGAGTATCCTGTATTTGTGCCACAATTTAGCTGCAGAAGGTCCGCTTCAAGTAGTTTTACAGGGGGTGTCTGAAACCCAGGAAACCGGATCATCAAATCAGGGGGAAAGGGGCCCGCTTAATTTCATGGTGAAAAGGCGGGTTATTTAAGGGGACCCCCTAACCCCAAAAACAGCTTTTAAGTATGTCTGAGGAGGGTCTGGCCCCCCGGGGGGGGGGCCTTCAGTGAAAAAAATTGCATAATTTTGTAGGAAAAATAAAGGGTACCGGAGGAGTAAGTGGGAGGGAGAGGGGCCCCGGGGTTTTCATTTATTGTGTCATCTAGCTCAAATTTAACCCAAAACCCAAAACATTAGAAAAAGCAGATGTAAGCTGAGTTGGGTTTTTCCCTTTTTCTTTTTCTTTTGCCCCTATAGACCGGGGCCCCCAGCATGGATTTTTAAACGTGCAAGGGAATCTTTCCCGCGCCCCCCCGGGGTAGCTATCCCGTTCCAAAAAGGCCCCTTCTCCTTCAGTTTTAATTTTCACAGGGCCTGGTTAGCCTTGAAACCCGCCTTTTTCCATTATAATCTGTGCCAACCCCCCTCGGGGTTTTGACAATTGGGGGTTTGGGGGGGTTTTAAATATGGCTCCCACCCGGGGAAATGGGGGAATGTCCCATTTAACCCCGAGGGGAACAGTTAAATTGGGCCACCCCTGCTTTGGGGGCCCTTTTAAAATGCAAATTTTGGTTGGGAAACCCCACCTTTCCAGAAATTTTGCTCGGTCCCCCCCCCGGGGGGGGACAAAAGCCCGAGGGGCCTGCCCTTTTTCCCCCAAAAACCCCCCCTTTACCAAACGGGGTGGGAACCACCCCACTGGGGTCATCCACTCTCCCCCTTTTAGGTTTTTGGGGGTTTAGGGGGGACTTGGGGGAAAAATATTTTTCTTTCATTTCTTGTCTCAGCATGCTAGCTTATCTTCTATATATTTTCCTTTTAAAAAGAGCGTAATTATGCTTTTTTCTCTCAAGTTTTATATTTATATATATTTCACCATCCTTTCTCTGTCGATTTAAACTACACGACTTTTCACTTTCTTTGACTGGCGCTACAATTTTTCCCTTACACCTTAAAAGGGGAGGGAGAAATGTTCCGCAGCAGGGTACCCCCCCAACAGAGGCTTTTGAAACGAAGCCAAAGGTTTATACACTCTGCCCGGGGGTTTTAGTGTGAAAAATAAAAAGTGATGTAGCCCTTTAATATTAAAAAATTTAAACCCTGAATACAGTTTTTTTTTTACCCAACTAAAACCCGAAAAATTTTTATCCTTAAAAGTTTTTTTCCTTATCCTTCCCTCCAACATTTCAATTCCCCCAAAACTTCTTTTTTGCAAAAATTTTGGCCACTCCCGGGGGTGAGCCCGGCCTTCTCCCAAAATCCCTTTTTCAGATAAATGCCCTCTTTGTTTCTCCACACCTTTGCACTTAGAGGGTTTGCAATCTTCCCTTCTTTGGCAACCCCCCAACTTATACATTCAGAATGCATTTTTCACATACTTTTTCCCCCTTTTTTTCTCAACAATCTCTTCAACAGTCTCTGCCCCTTTAAGCAACTTATCCTTTTTGAAACATTTTAAAAACTTTTTGGTGTTTATACTTGGGGATCTCCAAACCTGAAAAAGACTACACACCGTGGCCCACCGGCCTTGCCCGATTCCCGGTCTCAAAACACAAGGATTCTATCAACGAAATAAAAAGTCCCTAATTAAAAACAAAAATAGCCCCACCTTTGTTGCCACAATGTGGGGACCGACCTTCCCGGTCTTTGCCAGAACATATATGTATCTTATATATGTTTCAGAATAACCCCTAGGGATTATTTTAAACCGGGACCCCCCTGAATATTTGCAATAAACAGATCTTGTCCAAAAAAACCCCCGGGACCCCCCTCACTAAAAACAATTAACCTTAGAGACGTAAGGTTCCAAAATTTTTAGAACCATACCGGGAAAAGGGGGTTTGGACTACAAACGTGACAATCCGAACTACTGGAAGCACAGAAAAAAAAGTTTAAAACGTACCCGGGGGCTGGATAAATTTTTTGGGTTGAGTCACTTTATTGTGACACCCACGGACCAGATACCACAAGCAATCTACTAACCGGGGAGACATCAAATGGCCCAAAGGCAGTTTAAAAAAATAAATGCATCACTTACCGAGACTTTAGAGGCTGCAGTCCCAATTTGATATCCTGATCCTCAAACGCCCGTGGGAGGTTCGGGTTTCCTCAGGGGTCCTAGATCCAACCCCAGATCACCCCCACTTGGGGGGCCATAATGTTGGGGGTTTTACCCAACTTGGGGGTTTCCCCTTTCCCCCCCCCCGGGGTTCCAAAATTTCGATCGGAAAGGGGAACTTATATCGGCCCTAAGAAGAAACGAGTCAGACACGGGTTTGGGTCAATTTCGTTATGTTCAAGCACAATGGGGCTGACAGAAACTTCAACACATTTTTGTAAAACTACAATCAAGTAAACGCAGGCGCGTAGAGAAAAGAGGAAGGATGTATGTCCCTATTTAGCGCTTTTAGGTAAGTTTTTGTCCACGCTGTCTCTGGGGGAGAAGCCTAGCCACAACTTAGTGTTTTCCATTGTTTAAACCTTTCTTCAGACAGAGAATGATAAGAGATGTTACACCTGTACGCAACCATCTTAGTTTTCTATTTGCGCATCTTTTTTCCAAAAAAATGGCCATTTTTTTGAGATGTTTTTTAAAGGAAAAAACTTGGGATTTAAAAAAAAAAATTATACATATAACACAATATTGATTCAAACATCTCTACCTTCACACAACTGTACCTAGCTTCCTACTTTGAGGATCTACTTACTAAGGGGACTATATACCTACCTCCCTACTTTTGGGGATTATATGAACTACCTACAAGGGGGCATATATATTTGTCTAACCACTAAGGGGACATATATAACAACCTACTTACTGTAAGGGACTATAAAAACCCCTATGGGGGGCCCCGTATTCCCTGTCTCCCGGGGCAGGGTTTTTATACCTATCTACTAATAAAAAGGAACTATACCCCTACTACCTAAATAAGCCGTGTGTAAGTGGTTAAAAATCACCTACAACTGGGTGATCCCTAATCTACCTTTTTGATGGTCCTAAAACCCTACCTACTACTGGAGGGGTCTATACCCCAACACCCAGCTTTCCTATCATAAAAAGTAGGTTGCTGTGGGGGATGTGATATTGTCATGTTTTCCTATATAGGTCCCCAGTAGCTACGGATATATAGACCCCTCAGTAGGTATATAGGTGCTGGAAAAGTAAGGATTCCTATATTTTTTGTGGTAAATTCTGCAGAGATGAGTCGTGGCCAGAATAAGTCATCATGGTGGTTTGGACTGGATGGAGAAGTGAAAGGAAAGTGAATGACTCATGAGAGAAAATGTCAATAGATGCAATTGCACTGTAATCACTTACATATCTGCAGAGTGCCTGTGTATAATTGGTAGTCACATGGTGGTCACATTTGGTCATGGTCTAGCAGTATTATTTGGTCGTTAAATAACAATATTTTTTGGATTTTTTTTAGTAACAATAATATGTATAGTATATTTGCTACATTTGGTGTATTATTTGGTAACTATATGACTGTTATTTATAATTTAATACACTATCAGGCATAGATGATCTAATTTGTCAATATTGACTTTCAATATACAGTGTATTTCTGAGGTGATTAACAATATCTATGTGGAATACTTGTAAAATTGGGTTGACAGATATCTTTTTTTTCCTTCCATAAAAATTCATGATGTGGTGTGAAAAATGCTGTGTGAACCCAGCCCCATTTAGCAAAACATAACACAGAGGGCCCAGGCATTGGATGTTTTGGGACCCTAGCAACACCTCTGGGCAGTTCAACTCTATTTACATCAACTAAGCTGCAAGACCAGCCATAACTCAAGGACAGGTGTGGTGCTTTTACTATAGCAAAGAGGCCATGTGTCTCCAGTCCTGTACAATTACTTTAAACATTGACACCCTGTATAATACTGAGGCTGTTATTGACATTGACTAATATCTACATAAAATGATTTCAAGGAATGAAAAAAGTATTAGTACTATAGTCTTCACCCTCACAGTTAAGTTTTTTTCTTTAATCAAAACACCTTTTAAAGTCAAGCTTTGTTGCTACTAATTTGAAGATTGTAATAATTTTGGTCTAAAAAAAGCTTTACATAAGAATAGAATAGATGATGTCTCTAAAATGCAGGTGCAGCTTGTAGCATTGTATTCCCCAATAGAACTTTTAATCGGGTTGTTGGGTAAAAAAAGGAAATAAAAAATTCTTAAATAACATTTTTCCAAAGTTAGGGACTTTTGTTATGTATTTTCAAAAATGTGTGTTTTTTGCTGTTCTACATCAGCTATTTAATAACAAGCAGTTTGATAGTTCTGTGTGTCTCAACAGACAGGGAACAGCTCTGTGGTGAGCTTAGGAGATCAGGTGATCAAAGGTGATTTTTTTTTTAGGGCAGCCTTTAAAGCCACATTTCTTTGGATTTGCCTTACAAGGTTTTAAACAAAAGGGAATAAACAAGGGGCATAGATTGAGAGCAAGGTGGGAGATGAGGTATACAAATAAAGCTCAACAAAGGATCCTGGGTAGTTTTAAAGAGCTAAAGGAGAAATCTTTTAAACAGGCAATGCTGCTACTTGGCTGTAAAGAAGGAAGGTTGCACATGAAATGCACAAACCAGCACTAAAACATAACTGGGAAGTTAGTGGACTTGCTCATACCACATTAGCCATATGTCGTTAAAGGATTTGTGTTATACTGGATTTGTCTCATTTCCACTGGAACACTATACAATGGACCTTATCTTGCCCCTAATTGGGTATATGTTGACATTCCATTGGTTGATGTCCTTTACCAGCCATTTACTGGAACTCTTTTTTTATCATCACATTGATATGCTAAAATTACAAATGTTTTTCTATATCGATAAAGTTTTGCATTTTCATTGCATTTTTTGCAATTTTTTTAAATTCTCTCCTGCTTTACATAACAGCCCTTTAAAGGGAACCTCTCAGCTATTTCATGCATGGGTAGCAGGAAATAGCTTCAGATTCTTTGGTCTTTTGGCAATGTGGGTTTTATCATAAAATGCTTAACTAATAGATCTCTTCCTGTACAAAAAACAGGGGAGATGCCTGCCAGTTTAGCATATTGGACCAGCTTTACTGGGTGTTTTGCTATGAAACACTGTAGCGCTTCAAGGTAAAATTTACATTGCAGGTCTGGTGTCGTAGGATAAGCTATCTTCAGATAGTTGCAGTAGTATTATAATCTCGCTTCATCATCTTACTCTACTGTGAGTTGTCTATGCTAAATGCTGTCTGAACATTTAGTATTTATATACAATATGCTATCTGTTTAACTTCATGGTATTTTGCTATGATCTAATGACCAAACTGTGAAGTACTTGTAGGTTCAGCCCTATAAGCTGTCACTAGCCTGTTTACTTCAATGGCAGAAATGTCTGGAAGGTGCAAGAACCTGTAGGTGGTGTCTCCCCAGCTCTTAGCAGGGGGCTGGCATTTAGTTAGTGAGTGTAACCAGTTTAGACTGGTTCAGTTAAAGTTATAGTGCAGAGCTGCCAGCACTTGATGCTGTGTGGATGAGGTAACTGCAACAAGTCCCAAAGCCTTTCTTGTCAATTTGCCTGTGAGTGCACAGAAATACCACAACTCTTACAAATAGCTTCACTCCCCCAATAATTATTCCAGTCATTGCTAAGGAAATATCCAGTACCTTATCATCTCTTCAAAAGAAGTGCATCTAGATAGAGGGAATAAGCTAACACAAGGACCACTTTACACATCCGTTACTCCAATTAGTCTCCTGACCCACAGCAGAGCTATGTGGGTAACGCTTCATGTCTTCGTTAAACCGACATCCTGCCAAGGGACACCATCGCTCATCATCCATTATTAAACTAGTTCTAATCACCCACCGTGAGCCTAAATGAAAGAGAAACAGTGCTGCACACCGTTCCTCACTTCGATCGAGACCCCTGCGGCAAGATCGCAGGGATCCGACCAGCTTACGTGGCCACAATCAAATATCAGCAGCACACTGAAAAATTATCAAAAGACACAATCACCCACCTGCATAGGCTTTTAAATCAATGCAAAGTACCTTGTAGCTGGATCCTTCTCTCCCTTAAATGTGGAGGTCTGAACAACAGGCATTAAGAGAGGTAATGTTAGAATAGGTCCCCACCTGAATTGAGGTCACCTTGCTGATTGAGAGGTTAAGCTGTTTTGATCAAAAATGTGAACTAAGAACCTCAAATATTTTTCATGTTTTCTAAGTAGCAGAAATAATTTCCCAATGCCTTTTGATAGTTTTTAGTGTTAGTAGAGTTCTGCTGATAATGGATTTTGTATGTTACTGCCACACCAGTTTGCACCTATGCTCATTTTTTGAGCGGGGATAGGAGGCGTTACCCATAGTTCTCCATGAGAGCTATGGATTACCGTAATTATGGGGTGCACTTCCCTGCGTATTAAGCGCAGCGCGCCACGAAATACATGGCGAAATGCGCTCCAAAATAAGCCGTGTGAACATATCCTTAAGGGGATAAACTAGGAGTGTCCTGGGGGGTCTGAATCTCAAAATATATGAGTAACCGCCCTATTCGACAAAAGTATGTGTGTGTGCGCTAGGAACTTGCCTCATGGCCTGAGATTCACTTCAGCTACCCTGATCATAGCTTTATTGTGTGAAACTACAAGTACCAGCAGGCCCTGCGTACAGCATCTACACGTTTCTCTGCTGCATATCACATTGAGACCAGGAAACACACAGATATGTCATTCTGCTGGTTTTGTTCACTCTAATGCTAATTGCTATTTGAAAAACCATAGTTTTTAGTCATTCAATAGCAAAACACTTTAATCTGATGATGTGATAATACGCATAGGCAGCGTTGAAAAAATAGCATAATGCGTAAGAAAGATTCCATGCAATTGTACCAAACATTTTGGCTATATTATCAACCATGTTTGTGTACGTTAACTTATTTTTTACAAAAAGTGAAAAAGGAACAATTTGGACATGAACAGATGCACAAACAGACTAATATTTGGGGACCAGTCAAGACAGCATAAGTGCTCTGTTTATGCATGTTTGCCTTCTGGTTCTTATTGTCTGACTTTGGTTGCGGAAGTGTTTATGCAATGTGCTGCAGATGATAAAATATATGTGTTTCATTGGAGGAACTCACAGTCTCTCTGGTATAGCAGATGCATGGCCTAAAGCTAAATGCCATACACATCCCTGTGTTAAGAGCTTTTCCGTAACATAATGTATGTAAAATTTAACTAAGATAACTAAACTAGATATTTCAATCTCTGTAATGTTTTAAAAAAAACTGAACATGTATTTTAGATTGCCATGAATCTTTTTTTCTGAACATGTTAATTTATATTTTTGCTAATTTGTTTGTAGTTGATAAACCATCATGTTTCTTTGAGGAACATAGATGGTATAGTAGAGTACAGTACTTATGTACATGGTTAAAACCCTGAAAATCTCAGACCTTGCAAACCTTCCTAAAAGAAGTGGTAAAGATTTTACTGTAGTAAAGTTTATATGACATACATAGTGGGGCTTGAATGTTTCTGAACCATTCAGAATGTTCTATATTTCTGCATAAAAAAGTACCCAAAAGTACATCAGATTTTCACACAAATCCTAAACGCAGATAAAGAGAATCAACTCAAACAAATGAGGAAAAAATATTGAATTTAATCATTAATTCATTGATCAAAACAATCCAACATTGCATATCTATGAGTTTAAAAAGTATGTGAACCTTGGCTTTCATTATCTGGTATGACCTCCTTTGCAGCAATTACTGCATTTAAATGTTTCCGGTAATAGTTGGTTAGACCTGAGTTGTCAGATTAGCTAGGGTTCAGTAATGATAATGTAGCAGAACCAAGTAGAAAGTCACAGTACAGTTGGTACAAAGTAGGAGAGGAGTCAAACAAGCTGAATCAATCAAGATCAAATGATGTACTGTACAGCAAGTCACTAGAAAAGACAAGGCAAGCTTTACAACTGGTGTTTTTAAAGGGAACTTGTTATATTGAACATGTATATATAAAATTAAGGAAAACCCGCTGCACTCACAAAATAGTGAAAAAAGAACAGTGCCTTCGTGCATGTTCAAAGGCAAAAACAAATATTTAAGGGCAGTGCTCATTAACATACAAATAAGTAAATACAAAATGCAATTGTTTTAGTGAACAATAACACTACTAGATAACACAAAATATACAAATCACACGTGATAAAAAAATTGCTTTGCATACATATAATACAAATGTGATAAAGAAATGAGTGCCTAAAAGTTTTTTTTTAACAGCATGGCATAAAATTGAATAATAAGCAAATGTGGCTGTGTAAAAAACAACTATAATAATAATAAGGGGCATAATGAGCTCCTCCTACCTCAACCAAATCATTTAACATACCAAGTTGAATAATCCGACTCGCTGCGTCTGCTGAGATGCGGTGCTCATGACCTGAACTTATTGACATAAAAGAGTTTCGGCAGAAAGACGAGACATGCAGCACTGTTGATAGATTTCACCCGGCACCATCTTAAATAAGGAAACCAAACTTCTCACAACAGCGCCTGCACAAATAAGCACATAAACCACTAGAAGACAGCGCTGGATATTAGATAGTATATATATATATATAATATATATATATATATATAATACACAGTGAAGGAAATAATTATTTGAATTATTTGATCCCTTGCTGATTTTGTAAGTTTGTCCACTGAAGGCATGAACAGTCTATAATTTTAAGGGTAGGTTTATTTTAACATTGAGAGATAGAATATCCAAAATAAAATCCAGAAAATCACATTGTATAAATTATATAAATTTATTTGCATTTTGCTGAGAGAAGCAAGTATTTGATCCCTCTGGCAAACAAGACTTAATGCTTGGTGGTAAAACCCTTGCTGGCAAGCACAGCAGTCAGATGTTTTTTTTAGTTGATGATGAGGTTTGCACAAATGTCGGAAGGAATTTTGGTCTACTACTCTTTGCAGATCATCTCTAAATCATTAAGATTTTGAGGCTGTCACTTGGAAAATCAGAGCTTCAACTCCCTCCATACGTTTTCTATGGGATTAAGGTCTGGAGACTGGCTATGCCACTCCATGACCTTAATATGCTTCTTTTTGAGCCACTCCATTATGTTTTGGCTCATTGTCTTGCTGGAAAACCCAGCCACAACCCATTTTAATGCCCTGGTAGAGGGAAGGAGGTTGTCACTCAGGATTTTACGGTACATGGTTTCATCCATTCTCCCATTGATGCGGTGAAGTAGTCCTAGCCCTTAGCAGAGAAACACCCCAAAACATAATGATTCCCCCTCCATGTTTGACAGTGGGGACGATGTTCCTTGAGTCATAGGCAGCATTTCTCTTAACCCACCCTTAAAATTATAGAATGTTCATGTCTTTGTCATATATATAATGAAGGCAATAATTATTTGATCCCATGCAGATTTTGTAAGTATATATATATATATATATATATATATATATATATATATATTATATATATACATATATAAATGGAGACATGGACAAAGTGTGTCTGGGGAAATCTGCAGCACAATCTACCCAAATAATGGGCAGGATAATTCACAGGTGAACGCGACAAAAAATTCATCCATACTTGGACGCATAATATGTGTCACAATATATTCCCCTATTTGACACAAACTCTACAAGAGAAAGGACAATAATATGCTCCTAAATAGTATCACAAAATAGGGGTTATTGACACAATTTCCACGTCTCATGAGTGACTCCTCACTCCACCAAAAGAGAATTAGATGAAAAAGGCAAAATGAATCAATGAAAATAACAAAAAAATAGAAAAATAATAATCTTGAAAAATAATAATAAAGTAAAGAAAATAATAAAAAGAGGGGAAGAAGGAGAGGTTAAAAAGTAAAGAAGAGACAAGTCATAAACATTGCAGCTCAGCAGGAGGACAAGAAAAATTTAAAATAATTTTATTAGTACAGATGTAGCAGCGTACAGCTTGACTGTGATATCATGGCTTTTCATGTTATCTGTTCTGATCTCTAAACAAAGGCCATTGAAAAGCATTGAAAAAGGTGAAATAACATTCTGTGCCGTGATATCACAGTGCAATATATGTTCTGTTTAGTTCTGCTACATCTGTAAAAGAATAAAATAAAAGATAAAAATACAAGTAGTAGTAGACAATTCATCATATCCCCAGAACAATGATCTAAAAAAAGCAAAAAAGAGAAAAAAAAATTATTCATTTCATAATAAAAATCAAACAATAAAGAAATTTGTATATATAAATAAAAATCACTGAAACCAAAACACCAAGCTCTTAATCTAAAATCTACCTTTTATTATATTATCATTAAAAAATACTTACAAAATTATCACACCCAAAAAGAAAAAAGGCAAAAACCACTACCTACATTACAAGATATCAAAGATAAATCTATATATCTTTCCCTAGGCAGACCCTACAATAACCTATGGACAGGTCGAGTAATCGTCCCGAAAAGGACGGCCCCACCATAAGGAGGCTCACCCTGTCAAATTGACTGTCCTATCCCTGACCTACCTCAGATATAGATATCTTATCAATAAAGCAGATATATCACGTGTCTATTCGAAACAAATAGTAGTATACTTCATAGATTACTATTGTTAGCAGGGATATATATTGGTCATCACCATGGAAACATATGCAAAACATAACTACATGATGATCTAGGGTTCATACTCATCAGAACCCATTTTTAAAATTTGGGGTCTGACTAAAATTAAAAATTTGAAAAAATGATCTAGGCCCTTGCTGATGATAGAGACCCTTGGGGGTTAAAAACGAAATTTGATGTAAAAAAAAAAAAGGGTTTCACCTTAAGTGTCACCCCCCAAGGGGTCTGTGTCACCCCCAACATTTTTCCGGAGCGTTTTCCCCCATTTGTGATAAAACCCGGGGTTCATCGGGGGGTTTTGGGCAATGATATGCACAAGGAAATGGGGCAGTGATGTTTGCCCGGGAACTTGATACCATCAATTTTTAAATCAATTTTCCGGGGGCAAACATCCTGCCGATTTCCTTGTCCCTTATCATTGTAACTCCCCTGATAAACCCCGGGTTTTATATCCCCTTTTGGGGGAAAACGCGTCGGGAAGATTTTGGGATTTTGAACCAGACTTTTGGAGGGGAAATTTAAAAGGTCGAAATTTTTTGGTTTTGGGACATAAATGGATCTTACCACTAGGATCTCTTTTCATCAGCAGACCAAAGATTTTTTTGGGCACAAATATTAAATTCTTGTAAGCCCAAATTTATTAGGGGTTTTTTGGAGGGGGATTAATGAACCCTAGTTTCCATGTAGTTATTTTTTTGGAATTGTTTCCATGGGTGATCCCAAATATATTTCCCTGCTAAAAATATTTAATCTATGAATTATATTTACTATTGTTTCGAAAAGCCCACGTGTTATATCTGCTTTATTGTTTAAGATATCTATACTGAGGTAGGTGGGGGATTGGACGGGTAAATTTTGGGACGGGGTTTGAGCCCCCCTTTTAGGGTGGGGCCGTCCTTTTTCGGGACGTTTACTCGACCTGTCCATAGGTTATTGGGGGGCCCTCCCTGGGGAAAGATATAAGATTTATCTTTGTTTTTTTAAAATGTGGGTTTGTTTTTTGCCTTTTTTTTTTTTGGGTTTGTGAAAAATTTTTTTAAGTATTTTTTAATGATAAAAATAATAAAAGTAAAATTTTAGATTAAGGTTTGGGTTTTTTGGGTTTTCAGTGTTTTTGTAGTTTCCCGGCCAAAAAAGGATTTAGCTACTGTACGGAAGCTTAAAATATAAATAACCCTTATTTGGGGAGAACACAGAGCAGGACAATGGGGGCAAGACCCCAAATTTGGCCCAGATTAAATCTTATTTATCTAAACACTTTCAGTTTATAGATTCACTCAAGTTATTTCTTTTTTAAAATGGTTAATCGATAACCACCTCTTTTCAATGGGAAAACATTATCAATAATTAGAGATGGGCGAATTTCTCAAAAAATTTATTCGTTCATTCGACGTTTTTCCAAAAAAATTCGTTTTTTTTCCCCGAATTACTTGGGGGAAAGAATCGCGTTAAAAAGCAGCTTTTTTCCGGGCTGCAAAAGGGCCTTTCAGGGGCTGTAGAACGTTGTGCCATGCTTAAAAATGCAGGGGGAAAGCGGGTTTTGGGTCTTTTTTAAAAATTTTTGTGTTTTGGGTTATAAACACGCAGAGGGACTGGGGCCGCTTTTTAGAATCGCTTCACTAAAAATTCCCTGGGCACTCAAAAAGGGCAAAAAACTGCCCAAAAAATTTTGAAGGGGGAAATTTAAAGCCTGATAAAGTCAGCCAGCGAAAGCGGGAAAAAAAAAGCAAGCTGAGAGCTCGGGGGAAACCCAATTAGGGGACAGAGTGTGGAGGTGAAGGCGGCAGCCACAGCAGCATAGGTCAGGCAGGGGCCCAAAAATTTGACATTTGGAGGGGCAAAACATGGGGGAAGCCACAGATTTGGCAAAGGGACTAAAGGGGGGAGGTCACCCCGGCAGCAGTATGAGGTCGGGCAGTGGCACATGACATCTGGGGGGTGGAAAAACCCAGGAGGAAGCCACAAAATGGCAAAATTTGACTTAGGCGGAGGTCACGGGGCCGGCAGCAGCTTTGAGGCCCAGGAAGTGGAAACAAATAAACTTTTCTGGAGGTGGAAAAAACGTATTAGGCCACAAGGGGCCCCCCCCCCCCCCCCCAACCCAACTTTTGTGGGGGTCACAACAGAACAGCATGAGGTCGGGCCCAGGGGAACAAGGACATTCTGGAGGTGGCAAAACAGTTTTTGGGACCACAAGTGGCACAATAAACACATGTTGGGGTCACGGGGGCCAGTAGTATGAGGTAAAGGCCCAGTGGCAAAATGATATTCTTGGGAAAGGTGGCAAAACAGGGGGAAAGCCACAGGGGGTGGCACAATGCTGGGGAGGGGGAAAGGTCAGGGCCCGGCAGCATTTTTAGGTCAGGCAGTGGCACAATGACATTATGTGGGGGAAACGGGGGGGGGGGGGGGGGCAAGGCCAGCCACCCCGCACATGGGGTCAGACATGGCAAAATGACCCCAGTGTGGATGTCACGGCAACAGCAACGCCACAGCTTGAGGTCAAAGAGTGGCAAAATGACGGGAGTTTTGAGGTGGGTGGCAAAAACCAGCCCCGGGAAAAGGGTTTGGGGGGTAGGCGATAAAAGAAACTGTCAGCAGATGGGTGGCAAAGGGGGCGGGGGGCGGAAAATCAAAAAAGGGGCTGGGGGCAGGTTTTGGGGAACCCCGGGCCAAAGGGCCTTTAAGGGCATTGGTGTGGGGAAATTTCCTGGCCGATCCCACCCCTGATTCTTTCTGAAAAAAAGGTCGTCGTTCCACTTTTCCCCCGTGGACAAGGGGTTCTCCTTGGGGTAACGTTTGGCCCCCCCCGCACTGAACACCCGCTCTGTTCCACATACTGGCCGGGCAGGACACTTCTCCACTGCAAACCTGGGGCAATTTGCGGCCACCCAATCCATTTTTTGGCGGCCCAGAAAGTCAGGGGTTTCTTCAATTTTAAGGTGGCAGATTCTGCCCAAGTGGGGCCCAAAACCCTTTTTTGGTTTTGGGGGACTACCCCAGGTCCGCTGCTCCCGGGCTGGCGATTCCCTCCTCACTAGGGGGGGGTGAAGGAACCCTGCTCATCAGTGACTTCCAGATTGGGTTTAAAATAAAAATGGAGTTTGGTACTGCTCCCCCCCGCCACCTTCCCACAGCCGCGGCGGGGAGAAACGTGGGGCGCTGGGGAAAACCCCCCGGTCAACCTATCAGAGGAGGGACGATCCCGCACATAGGCAGGGGCCCAAATTTGGATTACGGAGGATTTTCCCTATAGTTTTGAGTTTGTCTTCCCCTAAATAGCGGGGAAAAAGGGCCCTTCCCTTTTTGGGGAAGGGTTTAGCGGGGCCCCAATAGGGTGGAGAGCCAGGAAGTCATCCCCTGCCGGATGCTGACTACCCCTTTTGTCACACCCAGGCAAATAAGCATGCTGCGGGCCATCTGCAAAAGTGACCCCGGGGGGCCCCCCTTTCCCCCCCTTTTTTTCCCCACGGGTATACTGCCAGGTGTTTGGGGGGTCATCGGGAACTCATCTTCCTAAACTCCACCAAACCCCCTCCAGCTGTTTCCTGCTGCTCCCCTCTTGTAACCTGGGTAAAAAATTTCAATATTTCACCAGACAATGTTCTGCCCCAAATTTTGTCCCCTCCTCCTCCTCCATTTCAGCCCCCAACCGGCCCTCATGGGGCCACGGGGATGTAGTCCCCCACGTCTCCAGCCCCCCTGCCCAGACAGATTTTTCAGCACCCTTTCCAGGAAAATGAAAGAAAAGTAATGACGTTTTTCACCCCGGGTTTAGCCCTGGCACTGACAAAAAACCCGTCCCCCTCCTCAAATTTGGCCTAAACCCAAAGGCAGGTTTTAACGCATAAAGTTTCCATTGGCAAACATCAAATTTTACCAGGGAGTATTTCCCTGTCTGCCTGGATCACAAAAAATCGTTAATGGCCTTTCTCTGTTGATACAGTCAACCCAAACCATGTGCGGGCCCGGGGAATTTCCAGCGGGGGGAAAAACATCGCAAATCAAAGTTGTTGGGGTAGGCCGTTCTGCCGCGGGCAATCGAGGAGGGTTTTCCCCTGGCCTTGTACAAATGGAAAAAAGTGAAAATCCCAACTTTTTTCCCTTTGGCCATTTTCAGAACCCCTGCTGAAATCGGTGAAAAAAATTTCCCGGAAAATTTTTTTAACAACCAGTTTAAAACACATGCCCCCATGCGGGAAAAGGACCCCCCTCCTGGGTCAGCGCGGACACCATGTTCCCCCCCCATTGCCCGGGTAAACCCATGGTTCCGATTTGCAGTTGGGGGGGAAAAAAAAAAGCCACACATCGATTTCTTCCCTGCATGACCCCGGACCCAGTTCCCCCGGGTGTGCCCTTTTGTTCGCCGGGGGAAAAGCCAGGTTTAAAAAACTGGGTAAACCCCCGGCTGTCCCCTTTACACATGTGGTTTTGAGGGAGAAATTACTTGTGGAGGCGGAGTTGGTTTGGGGGGTGGTGGAGGGGGGAAGGAGGCGGGACTTTGGGGCGCGGGGTGCACGTTTTGACAAACGTGGGAGGGGGAAAGCGGGGGGCCCTCCTGAAAGTTGTTGGTGTCCCCCGGGGCGGAAGAAACATTCCCCCAAAGTGGCCGTAAAGGAAAAGAAACGGGTCCCTAAACCTTTTAGTTACAGCTCCAGACTCCGCGCTGCCGTGCCCCTTGGAAAAAACCCGATAACCCCAAGGGACTGACCCACCTTCTTTTCTACATATTTATAAAGGGGTTTTACGGGTTTTTTGGGAAAAGAAATTACGGCTTGGAACTCTCCATCTGGGCTGGCACAACCCATTAGTTCTCAAATGGTGCAGAGTCCCCCTTTTTGGAAGGGGGGGATTCCCAGAAACCAAAAATTTGGGGAAAAAGGAGCAGGGTCAGCTGCTCACCTTAGGATGGTTGGAAGCTATATTGCCCCTCTTTGCAACCCGCCTTTGCTGAACGCCCTTGTTTGGGGGCCTTATTTAGCGAGGAGCAGGAGCATCTGGACCGGGGAATGATGCCAAAGAGAAACAGCCCCCTTCTGCAGGGGTTTGGTGGACCTGCTTTTTGCTGCGGGGGCCGGGAGGGGCCCCACCACATCTGACCCCTCGTTTCCCCCAGGCACCAGGAGGGTTTAAACTGCACGGGGTTTTTTGACGCGGGGCCGGGGTTGCCAACGTTACTCCCTGGTCACACTTCT
Source organism: Phyllomedusa bahiana (assembly GCA_025379985.1). Lineage (NCBI taxonomy): Eukaryota > Metazoa > Chordata > Amphibia > Anura > Hylidae > Phyllomedusa > Phyllomedusa bahiana. The sequence goes on along the minus strand of JAODAL010022468.1, from coordinate 31,043 downwards.
TTTTCTGCCCACGGATTTACATATACCCATATTCGGCCCCTTTTCCCGGTTTTCTTAGCAAAGAACTCCACCCCGCCCGAGTATCGGATTTTACCCAACGCTCCGCACTGGTGATACTGCCACCGTGCCCCCCTGAGCCCCGGGGCTGGGTACTTTCTTTGGGCCTGCGAAGCGGGTTTTTTTTTTCCCCCTGGCCCCCTTTGGGTCCCGACCTTACACTGCTGCTATCCCCGCTGACTCACGGCCCAACCCACCCCTTGCTGGCTTTCGCTTTCTGCCTGAAGCGCAAACTGACGCCCCCCCTTTCCTGACGATGATTAAAACCCTTGCCTCACCCGGGGTTTCCCCAAATGGGGGTCGGGGGAACATCATCATCTATTTTTGGGGGTTTATTTTGTCACTGCTGTCCCCATTTACCGGTTTTGGTATGAAAAGGCTGAACCTCTCACAACTGACCCCCCCCAAGCCACTTCCAAAATCTATTTCTTTGCCGCCTTTCTGCAAGGGAACAGGCGATTTTTGGCCCCCTTTCTTCGTGCCAAGTAAACTGCTGACTGCCCCCCCCTCAAATTGTTTAAACCCCGCTATATAGGGGGGGGCTGAGCCCAGACCACAAAAGTAGATTCTGGGTGAGGGGAAACCCGGGTGGGGCAGAAGGCGGGCTGAGGGCCCGGGGGAGGGCCCCTGGGCCCCGCTCCCCGGCCATGCCAACAAATTTGGGTTTTGTCTGGGTTCCCCCCGACCCCTTGGCTGGGGTTGGGCAGATGTCATCTGGGAGGAAGAGGGGTGACCTAGTCAACCAATTAAGAACCCTTGGGTTGCTTTTAAAAACACACAGCCCCTAGATGACAGCGGCAGTTGTGGCCTCACCGAGTGACCCCTGTGCGACGTTTTCCCCCCCGCTGTGCTGCTACCTGGGCCTGTTCCGGAATGTTTTTGCCACCCGCCCCTCGGCCCAAAGGGGGGGGCCCCCGACCTGCCACCCTCGGTTTTGAAATACTGTTTGTTTTAAAAATTTTACAGCACTGTTTGGGTGATGAATCTGTATATGATAAATATTTCCCCCCTGGTTTTTTTACTCCCAAAAGAACCCAAATAAAAAGGGTTGGGTAACCCTTTGGGTATAAAATTCGCTCCAAAAAATGGCCAGGAAAAAAATTTTTTGAAAGTGTCGTTTTAAAAAAAACTGTGTGTTTTTAAATAAATGTAAAAAACACAAAAAAGGCTTAATTAACCTTTGCAAATGAATTAGGCTACAGGAAAAATTTATATATTTTTTGGGGTTGAAAAAAAAACGGGTTTTTTTTTGTCAGCCACCAGCAAAACAACGCTTAATTAAAAACCCCGGAAAGTAATTGCCCCCAAAGATTGGCCGCACAAACTAGTAGCTTTGTACGTGTTACAATTTCGTGTTTTTTTATGCCACACAACAAGAGATACAGTTGTAATTAACCTTTGCCCTTTTAAATTAGGCTACAGGGAAAAATTTAATATTTTGGCGTTGAAAAAAAGGTTTCTTGGGTCAGCCAAACCCGCAAAACAACGCTTTTAAATTTAACCCCCGGATGTAAATTTCGCCAAAAAATTGAGCCCACACAACTAGTAGTTTGTTTGGTTTACAAATTTGGGGTTTTTTACGCCACACAACAAAATACAAATTGTAATTAAAACCCTTTTCTTGTGAATTAAAAGGGTACAGGAAAAAAAATTTTTATATTTTTGGGGGTTGAAAAAAAAAACGGTTTTTTGGGTCGCCCCACCAGCAAAACAACGCTTTTTTAAACCCCCGGATGTAAAAATTTCGCCAAAAAATTGAGCCCCACAAAAAATTTGGGTTTTCTTAGCGGTTACAAAATTTCGTGTTTTCTACGCCCCCCAAAACAAGAGGTACAGTTGTAATTAAACCCCTTTGGTTGTGAATTAAAGGGTACAGGGAAAAATTTTAATATATTTTGGCGTTGAAAAATCGGTTTTTGGGGTCAGCCCCACCAGCCCAAAAAAACGCTTAATTAAACCCCCGGATGTAAATTTCCCAAAAAATTGAGCCCCCCCCAAAATAGTAGCTTTGTAGCGTTTTACAATTCCTGGGTTTTTTACGCCACACAACAAGAGATACAGTTTGTAATTAACCCTTTTCTTGTGAAAATTTGGCTACAGGAAAAAAAATTTAAAATATTTTGGCCCTTGAAAAAGAAGGTTTAAATTTTTGTCAGCAAAACCAGCAAAAAAAACGCTTAATTAACCCCCGGATTTTAAAAATTTGGGCCCAAAAATTTGAGCCGCAAAAAATTAGTAGCTTTTTTACGTTTTTACAAATTTCGTGTTTTTACGGCCCACAAACAAGAATACGTTGTAATTAACCTTTGCTTGTGAATTTGGCCCACGGAAAAATTTTTTAAATTTTGGCGTTGGGAAAAAAAAACGGTTTCCCTTTGGGGGCAGCACACCGCAAAACAACGCTTAATTTCCCCTTGGGGTGTAAAATTTCGGGCCCAAAAATTTTAGCCGCAAAAAACTAAATTTGCTTTGTAGTGTGTTAAAAATTGGGGGTTTTTTTCTACGCCACAAAAAAACAAAGATACATTTTTAATTAACCCTTTTCTTGTGAATTTTGGGACAGGAAAAAAAATTTTTATATTTTGGCGTTTAAAAAGACGGGTTTTTTGGGGGCAGCAAAACCAGCAAAAAAAACGCTTAATTAATCCCCTGGATGTAAATTCGCCCAAAGAATTGAGCCCCCAAAAATAGTAGCTTTCTTAGCCCTTTACAAAAAGCTTGGTTTTTTCTACGCCACACAACAGAGGGTTTCATTTTTAATTAACCCCTTTTCGTTTTGAATTAGGCTACAGGAAAAATTTATTATTTTGGCGTTGAAAAAAAACGGTTTATTTTTGTCAACACACCAAAAAACAAGCTTAAAATTAAAACCCCCGGATGTAAATTGCGCCCAAAGAATTGAGCCCCACAAATAGTAGCTTTTTTAGCGGGGTTACAATTGCGTGTTTTTTACGCCCCCACAAAAAGGGGATACAGTTGTAAATTAAAACCCTTTTCTTGTGAATTAGGTACAGGAAAAATTTATATTAATTTTTGGGGGTTGATAAAGAAAGGGGTTTTTTTTTTGTCCCGCACAAACCCCCAAAACAACGCTTAAAATTAAAACCCCCGGATGTAAATTGCGCCAAAGAATTGAGCCGCACAAACTTTGTTTGTAAAAGGGGTTTCAATTTCGTGTTTTTTTACGCCCCACAACAAGAGATACCCGTTGTAATTAAACCTTTTCTTGGAATTTGGCTTTCGGAAAAATTTATTTTTGGCGTTTAAAAAGAAAGGTTTATTTTTGTTTAGCACACCCGCAAAAACCCCGCTTAATTAAAACCCCCGGGTGTAAAATTGGGGCAATAGAATTGGAAACTCCAAAAAAAAAAAGTGGTTTTTTGTATTGTAAAAAAAAGCTGTTTCTTTTAAAAGAAACAACAGGAAAAAAAAAAGACTTAGATCCCCCCTTGGATATTGAATGTATATGCGCTTCATTTGGGCGGGACACTGGATTCAGATCCCAATACCCCAAAAAAAATTAGACATAGAACATTTAAAAGAAAAAAATCCTAGACAAGCGAGACACCCCCCAGAAAAACGCTATATAAAAAAACAAATTTTTCAGGGGAAAAACTATCGCCCTGGGGCCCGCACCCAATCCCGGGGTGGGCACATTAGGGGGGGTGTGAGCTCCCGGCGTTTGCGCCCGGACCCTTTTATAGTGCGGTTTTTCCCTCCCCCCAAAACCCCCCGGTCTCCCATTGGCTTAACCCCGCACTTTTCATGCAGGCTATGCCCCTTTTCCCCCCAGAGTGCTTTGCCCCATTTTTACACCATTTGCTCGCAGCCAATTTTTTCAATCAAAAAACACAATTTTGTTCACCCTAAGTACCCAAAAACGAAATTCGTTCCCAACCGAAGTTTTCCTGAAAAATTTTAACAATTCCATTCTTAGAAAAAAAGATTCGCCCATCTCTATCAATAATCATACATCTGAGGTCCCACTCAGAGTGACCTACATTTGAAAAGTGTTTAGATTCCGGGAGTTTCAACCTCTTTCTTCATATAGCGTATCGGTGGCCATTTAATCGCATTTTGAGAACAACAATGAATAAATTTTATTGCAGGGGCACCATAAAACATATATTAACCAATCTGAGTTACATGTATAGAAATATTTTATAGGAAACCTTTAATTCATATTGGGATGAATAAAAAATTCACCTTTTATATTAATTATATAATTTATACAATTTAAGCAAGAAAACGTGCCCATCTTTGGTTTACTAAGGAATAGTTGTCTTGTTTTAGATGTCTTAGAACCTGGCATTTGACCAACTTATCTCATAAATTTTTAGGGCGTCTATAAGACATTAAGGGTGGTGTTTGGAATGCCTGAATTTGTCCATAGCTATTTGTCACAATATGCCAATACTTCCAAGATCTGTGAGGTAGGAAAACTGAGATCACTGTAAGTGGAGATAAAAATAACTCTCTTCAAACGATTTTAGGGTTGAGGAGATAGCAACGTAGATCTGTTAATATTCTGTATTCTTTTTTTTGTAATTCAATATGCCTGGAAGGATAACCATGTTCTCTAAATTCATCAGACATAGAGATTAAAGTATCTTCACATTACTCAGGACTATCCACAATTCTCTTTACCCTTTTTAACTATAAGGAAGACATTTAATCATGTTAGGAGGATGGCAACTTTCAAAACTCTGGAAAGTGTAACAGTCAGTAGATTTAATAAATAATTCTGTGCTGATCATGGATCAATTTTAACAACTTCAATATCTAGAAAGGTGACACTTTCAGTGGATTAGGACACAGTAAATTTGATGTTAAGATGTATATTGTTCAAATATTTGAAAAACTTCAACAACTCATCCACAGCACCCAACCAAATCATAAATACATCATCGATATATCTTCACCATCTCAATACATTGCTGAAATAAGTGGAGGTATAAATGACATCCTCCTCCGAAAAAGATACAAAGATATTTGCATACATGGGCACTACATTGGTACCCATCGCGGTTCCACGCAATTGCAAATAAAAGCAATCTCCAAATAGGAAATAGTTACATGTCAAGATAAGATGGAGTGAAGTAATAGCAAATTCCCTGCCTACATTGGAAAAAGCAGAATACTCCAAAACTCATGAAACAGCTTTGATACCACTTTCGTGGTCAATAGATGTATAAAGGCTAACAATGTTCAAGTACACTAAGATAGCAGATTCTGGGATGGAAATACTTTTTGTTTAATTAAAAAGTCTGTAGTTTCCTTAATATAGGATCTATCCTTATATGTAAAGTCTCAATATTTTATTCAAAAAGACAGAGGCATAGCTAAATATAGACTCTTTCCCTGAAACAATAGGTCTACCAGGAGGATTAATTAGAGTTTTATGAACCTTTGGTAAAAGATATAATACCGTATATACTCGAGTAAATCCCTCCTTGGTTTATACTCGAGTCACTGTCGGCACTACGATGGCCCAGGCGCCGGCAGGGACACTTCAGTTATACGCGACTCCTCAGGGAGCACATGTAACTGAAGGCCGAGTACAGCTGACAGCGTCCGGGCACTGCGGTGGCCCAGGCACTGTCAGCGATCTCTTCCCCTGCATGCGACTCCTCCGGAGCGCATACAGTTGAAGATACCACTGCGCCTGAGGAGTCATGTCAGTGACAGTGAGCAAGAGTCGACGGACTCGAAACGCGTCTGTTTTACTGCCACTAGGGGTCTGTTGCCTCGTTGCCTTGTGCTATTGTGGACTCTGTTTTATGCCAAAGGAATAAAGTTTCTGTTTTTATACTCACGGACCTTGGTATCCTTAGCGGCGTTGTATTTGGCACACGTCAATGGATATCCTTTCTGCTTTGTATACCTGCCTATACCCTGCCTATTGCCTGCTTAGGAGGACCTATACCTGCCTATACCTGCCTATATCCTGCCTAGGGGATCTATACCTGCCTATACCCTGCCTATACTTGCCTATAGCCTGCCTAGGTGGACCTATACAGGCCTATAGCCTGCCGGGGGGACTTATACCTGCCTATACCCTGCCTGGGGGGACCTATGCCTGCCTATACCCTGCCTAGGGGGACCTATACCTGCCTATAACGACCTATACCTGCCTATAACCTGCCTATGGTGGCAATTACCTTCCTATAACCTGCCTATGAGGACCTATATCTGCCTATAACGACATATACCTGCCTATAACCTGACTATGGGGACATAGAACTGCCTATAACAGCCTATAACCTGCCTATGGGGGACATTAAACTGCCTATAACCTGCCTATGGAGAACATTAAACTGCCTATAACAGTCTATATCTGCCTATAGGGGACATTAAACTGCCTGTACCAGCCTATATCTGCCTATGGGGGACATTAAATTGCCTATACCAGTATATATCTACCTATTGGGGACATTAAACTGCCTATACCAGCGTATATCTTCCTATGGGGGACATTAAATTGCCTATACCAGTATATATCTGCCTATGGGGGACATTAAACTGCCTATACCAGCGTATATCTGCCTATGGCGGACATTAAACTGCCTATACCTGCCTATGGGGGACATTAAACTGCCTATATCTGCCTATGGGGGACATTAAACTGCCTATGTAATTTTATTGGTATCTATTTTTATTTTTAAAATTCACCAGTAGCCACTGCGTTTTCCACCCTAGGCTTATACTCGAGTCAATAAGCTTTCCCGGGTTTTGTTGCAAAAGTAGGTGCCTCGGCTTATAATCGGGTCGGCTTATACTCGAGTATATACGGTAAGTGCGGAACTGGACATTCAATTAGTAAAGAAGACTTTAAACGTAGGTCAATAATACTCTCATTAGAGGCTTTATCTACAGCTGATTTAAATTTTTTACTAAACTCAACTTTAGGATCATTACTTAATTTACAATATACATGATGATCAGAAAGCTGTCTCATGGCTTCATCAACAAATGTAGATGTATCCTTTACCACCACAGCTCCACCCTTATCAGCGGGCTTCACTGTGATACTAGGATTACTACGTAACTCATTTAAGTTAAGTCAGTGGTATTACTAAAACAAAAAGACAAGCCTTTAGATAACATTTTTGTAACTGTGCTGGTGACAAAGATAAAGAGATATTTACCATGATGTCTGTTACAGCAACAGAGACTCCTATTTCATCTTTGTGTTTCTTGGAGGTTTGGGATGATGCTGTCTGGAGCTCTTGTGACTTCTGGTCTTTACAGGATAGCTCATGTCTTCTCCCACCCCTTCTGGTGGGTAAGTTGCTATCATACTTATTATCCTTTTGCTTCTTAGAATATCTGGCAAAAGAAGATTTGGATTGATTATCACGTTTCCATGAGTACTCAAAACCAGTCTCATAGTCACAGCTTGTCTTTTTAATGCACCTCTTTAATGTTAACAGGTTCCGGTCATACGCACTGCATCTCGGCAGATGCTGAGAGTCGGATTATTCGACTTGATATGGTAAATGGCTTGGCTGAGGTAGGAGGAGCTCTTTACGCCCCTTATTATTAAAATATTTGTTTTTACACAGCCCACATTTGCTTATTATTCACTTTTATGCCATAGTGTTAAAAAAATCTCTTTGGCACGTGTTGTACCTTTGTCAAATTTTTATTATGTGTATTCAAAGTAATGTTTTTTATCACATGTGATTTTGTATATTTTGTGTGATGTAACAGTTTTAATTTTATGGTTTCATTTATCAGGTCATAATAAAAAAAAATTCTGTTCCCTGAAGGGTCTTAAAATGAGGCACATACAAACTCAGATGAACAACATCACATAAAAAATTAAACCTTGTCATTATTTATCTAACAAAATCTAGACCAAAGTGCAGAAGCAGTGTGTAAAATATTGAGTACATCCTAAGAGAGCTTTCACACGGTGCGTTTTTGTGATGTTTCTGGTACGTTTCTGGTGCATTTTTTCAGTAATCAATCAGTGTGTTTAGAATCCACAAGACTTCAAACACAACTATTGATTACTCACTTATTACACCTTTCTAAACAATTAAGATAACAGAAAGAAACTTGCTGGTAATAAAAGCAGTTTAATTACTGTGCAGTACTGCAAAGGAAAAAACACACCAAAAACATAACAAAACCGCATCGTGTGAAAGCACCCTTACTGCTTTAATGCGAATTTAGAGGGTAACTAGAGGCCAGGTGCTTCTAATCAAATAACCTTGAGTAATTCATCATCAAGTTTGACCACCTATAGAAAGGCTACTCTTTCTAATAGCTTTAGGGCTTGTTCACACGGCGTTTTTATGATCCGTTTTACGGATCCGTTTTACGGATCCGCAAAACGGATCTAACAATTGTCAGTGTGATTAACATTAAGTTGAATGGCAAAAGCGCATCGCTGTTCCCACGGGAGATCAGCGATGCGCTTTTGAGAGCTCTTCTGCACTGCGCTTTTCGCATCCGCTTTAAGAATTGACATGTCAATTCTTATTGCGTTTTACGCAACTGAACGCCCATAGGAGATAATGGAGTCCACTTTTGGCACTTGTCCAAAAGCGCTCCACACTCCTGGTACGTAACAGCTGCGCTTTGCATCCTCAAAGCGGATGCGAAAAGCGCACTGGAAGGCTGGACGGGGATCGCTGGCGGCAGCGGGAGCGCAGGTGAGGCTCGGCGGCGGCAGCGGGAGCGCAGGTGAGGCTCGGCGGCGGCAGCGGGAGCGCAGGTGAGGCTCGGCGGCGGCAGCGGGAGCGCAGGTGAGGCTCGGCGGCGGCAGCGGGAGCGCAGGTGAGGCTCGGCGGCGGCAGCGGGAGCACAGGTGAGGCTCGGCAGCGGGAGCACAGGTGAGGCTCGGCGGCGGCAGCGGCAGACATGATTTGATGGCTGGGGCAGACATGATTTGATGGCTGGGGCAGACATGATTTGATGGCTGGGGCAGACATGATTTGATGGCTGGGGCAGACACGATTTGATGGCTGGGGCAGACACGATTTGATGGCTGGGGCAGACATGATTTGATGACTGGGGCAGACATGATTTAATGGCTGGGGCAGACATGATTTGATGACTGGGGCAGACATGATTTGATGGCTGGGGCAGACATGATTTGATGGCTGGGGCAGACATGATTTGATGGCTGGGGCAGACATGATGAGATGGCTGGGGCAGACATGATGAGATGGCTGGGGCAGACATGATGAGATGGCTGGGGCAGACATGATGAGATGGCTGGGGCAGACATGATGAGATGGCTGGGGCAGACATGATGAGATGGCTGGGTCAGACAAGATGAGATGGCTTTGTTGAGACATCCGATAGAGATGGCTGGGGCAGACATGATGAGATGGCTGGGGCAGACATGATGAGATGGCTGGGGCAGACATGATGAGATGGCTGGGGCAGACATGATGAGATGAGAGAGAGAGAGAGAGAGAGAGAGAGAGAGAGAGAGAGAGACCCCCTTCTGTTGAAAAACGCATCCGGAAAGCGGATGCTTAAAACGCAGGTGATAAAGCATTGAAAACGGATCCAAATAAAGTATCCATTGCTGCGTTTTGCGCATCCGCTTCCCGGATGCGCTTTTCAAGTGCGAAAAACGGATCCGTAAAAAGAATCCAAAACGCCGTGTGAACAAGCCCTAAAGGTGCTTTCACAAAGTGAGTTTTTAGTGCACTTTGGTATGTTTTTTAATGCGTTTTTTTGTGCAGGAAGGCACAGCAATTAATGCTGTACATTGCTGCACAAAAACCGCATTAAAAAAACACGTTAAAAAATGCACCAAAAATGCGCTGTGTGAAAGCACCTTAAGTATTTAAGGTTTGATAGCTGAGACAAGAGTGACCAAACCCAGCATATCGATACAAACATTTCATATCCACTGTCAAGCACAGTGGCAGAAGGGTCATGATTTGTTTTTTTTTTCCAGCCACAAGACTTCACCACTGTGAAGTCATTAAATGGACCATGAACTCCCCTGAATACCAAAGTTTTCAACAATCAAATGTTTGGCCATCTACCAAACAGCCAAGGCTTGACAAAATAAACCATGCGACAGGACAATATTTCCAAACACACCAGCAAATCTGCAACAGAGTGACTGGAAAAGAAAAGAATCAAGGTGTTGCAAGTGCAGACCTCAAACGCATTGAAATTCTGGGCCCGGACCTTAAGAAAACTGTGCATAAATGAACGCCCACAAACTAACGAACTAAAGCAATGTTGTAAAGAAAAGAGGAACAAAATTTCTCCAAAACAAGGGAAACGACTGATAAACTCACACAAAATTGCTTGGTTTTTACTGAAGGGTATGCCCGGGGCGCTGCAGCCCGGGGTCCGGGGGGCTGCGGGGCGCACTCGTTGCCCGGAAAATGGGGCCGCCTGGGGAGGTGCGAAAAAGACAAACTTTTGTGGAGTCCTGTCCCCATCGTTAAATTCGCCCGTCTTCCAGTCCAAGCCCCGGGGGTGGCTAAAGGGCCAGGGAACCCCAACGGATAGCAGACAAAGGGGGGGTTTTGTGCCGGGGATTTCTCGCCAGGGGGTTTGCCCCACATGCATAGTTGTAAAACGGGTGTAGGGTATGGATATTGCCAGGACCCCCCACTCCAAGAGATCGCCAGAGGTTTAAAAACGGGCAACGGGGGAAGGCAAGCTTCAACACCAGGGCGGAAACCATAAATTTTTCCCGCCGAGCCAAGCCCAAGAAAGCAGAGGCTTGAATCTTCACTCCAGAACTAGAAGTGATCTGCCCCGGCATGGTTTTAAACGGGAGAGGGACTGTTCACCCCAGGGCCCTTTCCCAGGCCCTAGGGGCCGCGTTTCCCTGGGCGGCGAAGCGGACAGTCCTCAAGAAGTGTTCGGACTAGACAGTACGACATAGATTCTCAGTGCGGCGTCGGGCACGCTCTTGTACTGAGAGTAGGACGGTGACCCGATGGCTCCTCGCTGGAGTGTGAGGTTTGGGGGTACAAGGAGGCTTCGGAGTACCGGGGCCAAGCGTGGAAAGCGAGGGGGGGTGGTAAGCACGTTCCTGGCGGAGCTTTCTTCTCTTTCAGAGAAAAAGCAGATCAAAACCACGTGGCCAGGTAGATCAACTCAGACAAAGAAGTCGGGGAAATCCCTTGCGGCCAGGGCATCCTTACACGGCTAGAGAGGCCTTTCCCTTTAAAGTGGCCCCCAAAAGGGGGGGCCTCATTCCAGGCAGTCCCCATCCAAAAGTAAGGAAAATTTGGGTGGGGTATCACCCCCCGAGGATTCTCCTTGGCGTATGTTTAGGGGGTGCGGTCTCCCCCGACGAAGCCCGTGCGGTTCCCCAAAAAAAACAACGGAAACCCTTAAAGAAGGCCCGCAGGTCGCCCCCCCAAGGGTCAACCCCCCGTCCAGAGGGGGGTTGCCCATGCCAGAGCCTTCCCGGGGGAGCAGGGAGGGGCAAAAAAGCCCCTTTTTTGGGGTTCGGACGGGAAAAATGGTCAGCCATCTTTTCCCCGGCATAGAGCATGATAAAAAAACCCCTGCATAGTTTCGGGTCTCCTTCGAACTTTGAGGGAAAACGATGCCAGCTTAGGCCCCCAAGGCGGCAGGGCGACGGCAGGTGCAGGGAATGGCAAGATAGGCGGGGATGCCGTTGGGAGGCGACGAGCTGTTGCATCATGGACCAGGATCCAGCTGCTGTGCCCGCTGGTCAGCTGCTGGGACCTGGGCAACGATGGACGTCAGATTTCCAGGCTGGGTTAAAGGAAACCTTGGCGGGAAACCATGGCTGATTTCCGACTGTAACGGTCCGGGCTGTGGATCCCTGGGCCACCCCAAGCGATGGCGTAAGCCAACCAGGGAACGGGTCTAAGTGGGTCCCCTTTTCACCAGAGGCCCGCCGCAAACGGGATGGGTTGCTGCGGCGGGGTTCCCCGGTCGTACCCCTGATGTGACTTGCTTGGGGGTAGCCAAGGAAAAAGAGCGGTCGAATGGGAGGCAAAACTGTAGTCAGGGGGCGGGCCCCAAAGGTCAGGGCAGGCAGCAAAGGTTTTGTGGTCGGTAAAAGGGGAAGCCCCAGAGACTGGTACACGGGAAAAAGAACCGGAAAGTAGACAGGGCTTCCCCGCATAGGTCAGAGCGCTATGGGGTCGGCGAGGGCCCGGAAGAGGTGGGGGGCGAATATAGGGACAGCGGCAGGTGTTTTCAAAATTTGGCCGCTGGCCCTTTAAATTTGCAAAGCCGGGGCGCGGTGCCCCAAGGGGCCGGGGGCCCCCCCGGTCACGCACACAGACCGGAGCGGGGTCAGGTGGATGGGAGACTTGCGGGGAGGGGGGTGCACATGGGAGCGGGGGGGGGGCCCGCCCCGGTGTGGCCCGGTTATCGGCAACGAGTGGCCTGCAGCCCGGACCCTGGGTGCGCGCCACTCGTGACAAGGTAATTGTACAAGTGTACTTAGTTTTTCACACATGACTATTAATTTTGGCTTCATTTTTGTAAAATAATGACATGGTGGAATATGCTGTGTTGCTGCTCATCTGACATTGCTTTTGCCTTATTTTATGACCTCCTAAAGACCAGGTGTTTTTTTTATCTTTTGATATCTTTATCCGTGACTTTATGCATGCCAATGCAGGAAGGGCCAGCAAACTCTGAATAAGACACTCACTGGACCCAGACTGAACAGCGCTTTTAATCAGTATGTTACCAAATCTTTGTTTCTGTAAAACTATAATGCTGCTTGTAGATTGGATAGAATTTTTGTTTTAACAGGATCCCTTTAATTCTGGATTGGCCAGATCATCATTTGTTCTGTGCTATGCACAGGTAGGGTTTAGACAGCATGTGACGTCGGAAGCAAGTTCAAAATTAATAATTTTTTACATTTGAAAACATATGTAGTTATTAGTAGTATTCAAAGTGTTTGTTCAAATAGGCAGGGTGTAAAAGGTGATCAATCAAAAATCACTTTTTTTGTGAAAAAAATGCAAAATAGTCAAGGATTGGGGTTTGTTAAAAAAAACCCCCCCCTTTGGGATACTGAAAACCCAAAAAGTTAAAACTAGTTTAAAGAATTTTTTTTAAATATATATTTTTTCAACCCCTTACCGCATGAGCCAGTTTTGGCCTTTCTGACAGAGCCTTTCTGACAAAATCTGACATGTGTCACTTTTAGTGATGAGCGATTGCATCGACTATCGTCACGGGGCGATAGCGTATCGTCAATTATCATGCGAATCCGATAGCGATAATAATTATCGCCGATGGGGCCATTAAAGTTTGGGGGGGAACAACACCTTATTCTTACCCAAAAAGGGGTGGGAACTGGAATTAACACCAAACATAAATGGATACGTGTAATCCAGGAACAAATTTGGCAACAAGAGACAAAGAAAAAAACTCAGACTATTCACTGTCCCTGTCTTGTACCACAGCATGACCCTTAAACCTACATGACCCACAAATTAAAAAGTGCCGGAAAAAAGAGTCTTTCAACCACCATTTTAGTTGAACTGGACATTGACTAAAACCTGTCCTGGGCCACAGCATGACCCCCAAACCTGCATGACCCCAAAGTTTTAAAAAGTGCCGGAAAAAAGGAGTCTTTGAACCACCATTTTAGTTGAACGGGACTTTGGGACTATACCTGTCCTAGGCCACAGCATGAGCCCAAACCTGCATGACCCCCAGATTTAAAAAGTGCCGGAAAAAGGAGTCTTTGAACCACCATTTTAGTTGAACTGGACATTGACTATTCCTGTGCTGGAACGCAGCATGACCCCAAAACCCGCTTGACCCACATGACGATGATGATGACGACATCTGTGGCCGTGACTGGGAGGACGAGGAGGTAAGACTGCTGGATGTATGTTGCATTAACCACCAAAGAACAGATTGGTGACGCTAATCGTTACTGAGAGTCACAGGGCCCTGACCCAGCGATGACAGGCCTGACGGTCCTGCAACCTACGATCCGCTAGCTTGCATGTTGTCGCCAGCACTGGAAGGAGCACCTTCTCTCGTACCTCTACCTCCATGTCCTACACCCCTCTTTGCTCGCTTAGCACCTGCATTCCGCTCCATGTTCGGAAAGATAAAAATGTAAGATGGTATGGAAGAGTTTTTGACAGTCTCTTATTAAAAAACGGCAAATCACAGCTATTCTTAAATCCCTCTAATTTCCTACAGCCAACTAGGATTAGAAACTGAAATGTTTCTAGTGAATACCTGTGAAATGCGGTCTGATGGAAGAACCGTAACACAAAATCAACAGTGTACTTTCTTCAGTCCCAGGGATTTACAACTGCCCAGTAGGACTAGGAATTGATAGTTTTCAACAAAATATCATACAAGTGCACTATCTGCGCCAAACTGAGATTCATCGAGCGCAATAAAACTATTCAGAAGTTACACGGATGAGAAATTGCGTTTTTTGCAGCAATGAAAAACAAGAACAGTTGCAAGAAAATTGTCAGAATTGTCGTACAACGTGGCTATTTGAAAAAAACTAGGGCCGCACCACGTGCAATACAGCTATTTAAAAGTTATACGGATAACAAACGGTGGTTTTTAAACCAATGAAATACACCAACAGTAACTACGAAATTTCTGTATCCAAATTTAAGTGCAAGGTGGCTTTTTGAAAAAAACTGGGGCTATCCTGGAGTATCTCACTGAAAATAAATGTATAACGCCGTTCCAGCATGGGTTTATGAAGGATCGGTCCTGTCAGACTAATCTCATCAGCTTCTATGAGGAAGTCAGTGCTAGACTGGATCGGGGTGAGGCACTGGATGTCATATATCTAGATTTTTCTAAAGCATTTGATACGGTGCCACATAAAAGGTTGGTAAGTAAAATGAGAATGCTTGGACTGGGGGAAAATGTGTGCAAGTGGGTAAGCAACTGGCTCACTGATAGAAAACAAAGGGTAGTAATTAACGGTACATACTCTGACTGGATTGCTGTTACTAGTGGGGTACCACAAGGGTCAGTATTGGGCCCTATCCTCTTTAATATTTTCATAAATGATCTTACACATGGATTGCACAGTAGAATATTGATATTTGCAGACGATACTAAGCTCTGTAAAGTAATTAACACAATAGAGGATAATGTGTAATTACAAAGGGATCTGGATAAGTTGGAGGCCTGGGCAGGGAAATGGCAGATGAGGTTTAACACAGATAAATGCAAGGTTATGCACATGGGGAGGAAAAATCCATTACATGACTACATGTTAAATGGAAAAAGGCTGGGTAAAAGTGACATGGAGAAGGACTTGGGAATCCTGGTGGACAGTAAACTTAATTGTAGCAGCCAGTGTCAGACAGCAGCTGCCAAGGCAAATAGGATCATGGGGTGCATTAAAAGGGGCATAGAGGCACATGATGAGAACATTATTCCCCCATTATACAAGTCACTGGTTAGATCACACATGGAATATTGTGTACAGTTTTGGGCACCAGTGCACAGGAAAGACATTGTAGTGCTTGAACAGGTACAAAGACAGGCAACAAAAATAATAAAAGGACTGGGTGGACTATAGTACCCAGAAAGATTAGCAAGATTAGGGTTATTTAGTTTAGAGAAAAGACGGCTTCGGGGGGACATAATAAATATGTTTAAATACATCAAAGGTCAAGATAGAGATCTCTCCCAAGATGTATTTATACCCAGGGCTGTATCTAGAACAAGAGGGCATCCTCTATGTCTTGAGGAACGAAAGTTTCTACATAAACATAGAAAGGGATTCTTTACTGTAAGAGCAGTGAGACTGGGGAACTCTCTGCCAGAGGAACTTGTCATGGTGAATTCACTAACAGAGTTCAAAAAGGGTTTGGATGCATTTCTGGAGCGTAATAATAAAACAAGTTATAGTGTCTAGGATTCTGGAGAGGGGTCAATGATCCAGGGATTTTTCCGATTGCCAGATTGGAGTCGGGAAGGAATTATTCCCTAAAATGAGGACAATTGGCTTCTACCTCATTGGGATTTTTTGCTATCCTCTGGATCAACACCTTAGCACAACAGGCTGAACTGGATGGACGTCTCGTCTTTTTTCGGCCTTACAAACTATGAAACTATGAAACTATGAACCACAGTGCAATACAGCTATTTAAATGTTATACGGATAAGAAAAGGTGTTTTTTTTTCACCAATGAAATACACCTGCAATTACTAGCAAATTGCTGTATCCTAATATAAGTACAACATTGGTCTTTGAACAAAAATGGCCTGTGCCAAAGTGAAAAACACCTAATTAAATTGTGTACGGATAATAAAAGGTGGGTTTTGCACCAATGAAATACAACAGCAGTTACTAGAAAATGTCTGTATCCTAATGTAAGTACAAGGTGGGTCTTTGAACAAAACTGGGTTGCACAAATTAAAAGGTACTATTTCACCTCAGGTGCGAGGTGTGCTAGCCAAAAACTGGTAAAAAAAAAGCCATTTCAATGCAGGTTCATAGCAGAGTCTGGGCTGCACAATATACACTCTCCTTTCAAAAGCCTGTCTGCCTGTCTGTCTGTGTTCGCCCGCACCCCCCCCCATCTTCCCCCTCCCTGCGGCCTTACAGCGCTTGATGCTTCTTTAAAAAGTCTCAGCCTAACTAACTAAAAATTCTCTAATCTACCTATGTTCTATGGTTCACAGCTAAAAGCATAGTTGTCTGTGTGAATAAAGAGAACTGTGTCTCTGAGCTGAGCTGAGCTGTACTGAGGAAAGATCTAGCACACGTCCTGCTCTAACGAGAGACACTGACACCCTGGTGCTGAACAGGAAGCGCTGTTCTATGCAAAACAACGTCATAGGATTTTTCAAACCAATGACAACCATACACATAACAGTCATGAAGTCGCACACCCAGCTCACCCTGCTCTATGCTCTAAGCTGATTTGCTGGCCGCCAAAATGACAGGAAGCGCCGAAAATGGCACAATATTAATAGATTATGCGCAGATTCTCACCTAAATTATCACATGATCGGAAATTTCCGATCATCCTAAAAACCGTGCCGATTTCAACTTTGTCGATTATAATCGCTCATGCCTAGTCACTTTATGTGAGAATAACTTTTTGACACTTTTACCTAAAAGACTGTTTTCGCGTGATATATTGTGCTTTAAGTTACTTATATATTTTGGTCCAAAAAGTCCTTGTTTATTTGTGAAAAATATAAAAATATCATGAAAATTTGCAAAAATTTGCAATTTTCAAAGTTCAAAAATTTCTGCGTGAAAGAGTTATTCCACTCAAAATAGTTTATAACTAGCGTCTACCGTATGTCTACTGAAGGTTTGCATAATTTGTTACATTTTTTTTTTTTTTTTTACCACATTACGGGGCTTAGAAATATAGTAGTCATTTTTCACATTTTCAAGAAAATTTGCATAATAGATTTTTTTAGGGACCAGACCAGTTCTGACTTGGCTTTGAGGGGCCTGTATGTTAGATACTCCAATAAATGACCCCATCTAAGAAACTACACCTCTTAAAGTATTTAAAAAAGCATTTAAGAAGTTTGCTGACCCTTTAGATATTTCACAGAAATTAAAGCAAAGTGGAGGTGAAATTTCAAAATTTCACTGTTTTTGCAGATTTTCAATTTTTATTAATTATTTACTGGAACACATGGAAATACAGCTTTATATCGATTCCCCAGATTCTGATGTTTTCAGAGATATCCCATATGTGGCCCTAGTGCGCTATTTGGCTCAACCACAAGCTTCAGAATAGGAGGAGCAATTACTGGACTCTGGGGTCTCATTTTCATTATGATTTTATTTAGGCGCCATTTCAGGTTTGCGGACACCCTAAGGTGCCAAAACCTAATAAACTCCCCTAAAAAGAACACATATTGGAAACGAAACCCTTTACGGAATATATCCAGAGGTGCAGTGAGTATATCGACCCCACAGTTGTTTCACTCATTTTTTTAGCATTCGGCTCTGAAAATAAAAAAATATTTTTTTTTTCCAATAATCTACAATTTTAGCTGAAAATGTTTAATTTTTACAAGGAATCCTGGAAAAAAAGCACCCCAATTTGTGTTACGGAATTTCTTCCAGGTTCGGCAAAACCATACATGTGGGTGTAAACTGCTGTTTGGGCGCATGACAGGGCATACAAGGGAGGGAGCGTTATTTGGCTTTTGGAGCACAGATTTTGGTGGGCCCATGTCGCATCTGCAAAGCCCCCAAAGTAATAGAACAGGTGAAACCTTCCAGAAATTGCCCCATTTTGGATTCAACACTCCTCTAGGAGTGTATTTTGCATTTTGGGCGCACAATTGTTCCGAAGTTTTTTTTTAGCATTAGGCTATGAAAATGGGGGGGAAAAAACGCAGTTCCGCCATTGTTTTTGGGCTTCATTTTACAGTATTCGCCATATGGGATAAATGACAAGATAACTTTACTATGGGGGTCGGTACAATTACAATGATATAAATTTTATATAGTTTTTTATGTTTTATTACTTTTACACAATAGAAGTGAGTTCATAAGAATTTGCATTTTTATGTTGTCCTATTCTGACAGCCATAACTCATTTAATTTTTTGTATACGGAGCTGATTGTGGGCTTGTTTTTTGCAAGTTGTATAGGGACCTTTTTGCGGGATGAGTTGACGTTTTTTAGTGGTATCATTTTTGGGAGGGACAAGACTTTATGATCGCTATTAAATCTGTTTTTTGGAAGGCAGGGTGAAAAAAACACTGCAATCCTAGCAGTGTTTTTTATTTTTATTTTTAATAGCGATCACAGAGCAGTATCCGTGACAAGTTAGTTTTACTCTGCGGGTTGAGACGATTATGGTGATACCCAATTTATATAGGTTTTTTATGTGGAAGCACAATTTATTTATTTTTTTAAAGTGTTTTTATTGTGTAAAACAATATTTATGCATCGCTATCTTCTAATAGCCATAACTTTTTAATTTTTCCGTATACAGAGCTGCATAATGACTTATTTTTTGCGGGATGAACTGACGTTTTAATTGGCCCCCCTTTGATGTTGGTTTTAGCTTTTGATGACTTTTTACACCATTTTATGTGCTGCGGGATGAACAAAAATCACAATTTTGTGACTGCTTTTTTTTTTTTTTTTTACGGCGTTCACCGTACGGGTTAATTAACATAACAAATTTATAGTGTGGGTCGTTACACACGCGGCAATACCAAATATAGGTACTTTATTTATTTTTTATCTTTTTTGGGGCGATTGGTGTTTGTAAAGGGAAAAACGGCGGTGTACGTGTTTTTATTTAATTTTTAGTGTTTGTGCTACTTTTTTACACTTTTTTTTTACTTTTTCACACATTTGACACTTTTCCCCAGTGGGGAATTGTATGGACGATCGTCATATCGTTCATACAATAGGAAATCACCCCACAACTTATAGCTGTGTACTGGTCTCCATGGCAACTGTCAGTCACGCTGCCCACAATGCATTGTGGGCATCGTGACGTCACCAGACAACCCGGATGCTGTCATTCAGTGTCCGGGCTGTCTGGTAAGGAGATCAGTAACGGCGCAGAGCGCTGGATCACGGGCAGCAGGAGCTCACTCCTTCTGCCTGCAGCTTCAATGTCGCGACCACGATGTGGGGGAGCTCACTCCGGCTGTGGGGGATGCAGCATGATTCCAGCGGTAATATACCGCTGGTTCCATGCTGCGATCTTCAGAGCTTTGCTTGTGAGTGCGCAAGATCGCCATGATGTACCCATACGTCAATTTGCGGGAACCCCTGCCCGTCCTTGATGCATGGGTATGTCAAATGTCGGTAAGGGGTTAAAATATCCATTTATCGTATAAAGAAAAAAACAATAAAAAATTTACATAATTGGTATCACCAGATCTTTAAAAGTCCAGTTTAACACAGTGTCATGTTATTTAGTCAGGGTGGTGATTTCTGTAAAATAATATCCATTGCCAGTACAGTTTTTTTTTGGCAATGCTCCACCCAGATAAGATGGAATTAAAGTGATCAAAAAGTTACATGTATTGAAAATTAGTACCAATAAGAACTACATCTCACCCCACAAGCTACTGGTCTCACAAAATGGTTGCTAAGCACCAGCACTAGCTACTAAAAAAAAAACAACATTTATTTATGCAGGTTTTTGAACAAAAAATAAAAGAATAAAAGAGTTATGACTCTTGGAAATGATGAAAAAATCCAAAATGTGAAACCAAAAATAGGTCCTATAGGAGTTAACTATATTATTTATCATTTAAGTCCTCGAAAGAGGTAATAACTGTGTGATCAGTAGATACTAATTACAAAAATGAGGTCCCAAATCCTCCTGTTGCTTTATTTAATGTCTATGGGACTGATGAAGATAGCCAAGCACTGTACTAGGCTATCTTCGGCAGTTCCATGATAGCACAGATATGTGATAAAGGTTAGTGATGAATCATCCCCTTCAACCCTTTACCGACATTTGAGATACCCATACGTCAAGGTCAGGCAGGGGTTCTCGCAAATTGACGTCTGGGTACGTCATGGCGATCTTGCAAGCTCCATGGCGGCATGGGTATATTGACCTTTCGTTGTCACAACCTATCATGGTCGCGACATCAAATCTGCAGGCAGGCAGGAGGAGTGAGCTCCTCCTGCCTGTGATCCCTGTCCTGTCCGGTGACATCACCATGCCCACAATGCATGTGGGCATTGTGATTGACAGTCACCATGGAGACCAGTACACAGCAGTAATGCTGTGTACAGGTCTCCTCTTGTATGAGCGATCTTAAAATCGCTCATACAATTCCCCTCTGAAGAAAAGTGAAAAAAGAGTAAAAAATTAAAAATAAAAGTGTAACAAAGTAAAAAACAAAACCCGAAAAATTAAATAAAAACACATACACCACCCTTTACAAAATGGCAATAGCCCCAAAAAAGATCAAAAATAAATAAAGTACCAATATTTGGTATCGCCGCATGCGTGATGACCCATCCTATAAATCTGTCACATTAATTAACCCTTACCGTGAATGACATAAAAAAAAAAAGTCACAGAATTTTTGTCCATCCTACAGCACATAAAATGGAATAAATTAAAACGTCAGCTCATCCCGCAAAAGAAAAGTCCTTACACAGCTCTGTATGTGGAAAAATAAAAAAGTTACAGCTATGAGAAGATAGCAATGCATAAATATTGTTTTACACAATAAAAACTTTTTTTTAAAAAAGAGCTTAAAAAACTATATAAATTGGGTATTGCCATAATCGTCTCAACCCAGGGAGTAAAACTAACTTGTCATAAAAAACACTACTGTGATGAAGAATTTTCTTCACCCAGCCTTCCAATAAAACGATTTAAAAGCGATCAAAAAGCCCTGTCCCCCAAAAAATTATACCAATAAAAATGTCAACTCATTCCACAAAAAACAAGCTGCTCTACAGCTCCATACACAATAAAATAAAAAAGTTATGTCTCTCAGACTATGGCGATGCAAAAACATGCTTTCTCTTTTTGAATAAAAGTATTTTTATGGTGTAAAAGTAGTAAAAATTAAAAAAATACAAATTGGGTATCACTGTAATGATATCAACCGGCTGAGTAAATCTAGCTTGTCATTTATACTGCATAGTGACCATTGTATAAAATAAAAATAAAAAACTCTACCAGATTTGCTGTATTTTGTTCAAAATGCCTCACAAAAACCTTAATTAAAAGTGATCAAAGCGTCATATGTGCCCCATAATGGTACGCATTTCTATTGTGTAAAAGTAATAAAACATAAAAACCTGTATAAAATTTATATAATTGCAATTGTACCAAACCACATAGTAAAGTCATTTATCCCGTACGGCGAACACTGCAAAAATGAAGCCCAAAAAACAATGGTTGAACTGCATTTTCCACCCCCCATTTTCATAGCCCAATGCTAAAAAAACTACAGAACACCTGTGCACTCAAAATGCATAATACACCCTTAGATGAGACCCGTGAGGGGTGTTGAATCTAAAATGAGGCCACTTCTGTAAGGTTTCACCTGTTCTGGTATTTTGGGGGCTTTGCAAATGTGACATGGCCCGACCAAAATCTGCATTCCAGAAGCCAAATGTCGCTCCCTCCCTTGTACACTCTGCCATGTACCCAAACAGTACTTTATACCCACATGTAGGGTATTGCCGAACTTGGAAGAAATTATGTAACACAATTTGGGATGCTTTTTTTCCAGGATTTCATGTAAAAGTTAAACATTTTCATCTAAAATTGCAGATTGTTGGAAAAAATATATATATTTTTTTATTTTCAGAGCCTAACTAAAAAAATTGTGAAAAACTTGTAGGGTCGATATACTCACTACACCTCTAGATAAATTCTTTAAGGGGTGTAATTTCCAACCTAGGGTCTTTTTTGGGGAGTTTATTAAGTTTTAGCACCTTAGCGTGTCCGCAAATCTGAAATGACGCATAAATTAAATCGTAATGAAAATGAGACCCCAAAGTCCAGTAGGTGCTCCTCCTATTCTGGGTCTTGTGGTTGAGCCAAATAGTGCACTAGGACCACATATGATATCTCTGAAAATGGTAGAATCTTGGGAATTGATTTCGAGTTGCATTCACCTGGTCACATCTACCGTGTTCCAGTGAATAATGAATAAAAATTGAAAATCTGCAAAATAAATGGAATTTTGAAATTTCCCCTCCACATTGCTTTAATTTCTTTGAAATATCTAAAGCGGTAACAAACTTCCTAAATGCTTTTTTAAATACTTTAAGGGATCTAGTATCTTAGATGGGGTCATCTATTGGGGTATCTAACATACAGACCCCTCAAAGCCACGTCAGAACTGGACTGGTCCCTAAAAATATCCATTTTGCAAATTTTCTTGAAAATTACTAAAAAATTTCTAAGCCCTCTAATGTGGTAAAAAAAAAAAAAATTTAAAAATGCCATCCTATGGTAGGCATATGGTAGATGATAGTAATAAACCTTTTTGAGTGGACTATTTGCCTTACATTTTTTGAACTTTGAAAATTGCAAAGTTTTCCAAATTTTCATGATAGATTGACAAATAAATAAGGATCTTTTGGACCAAAATTTCTTACTAACTTAAAGCCCAATGTGTCACGAGAAAACAATCTCTAAATCACTTGGATAGGTGAAAGTGTCAAAAAGTTATTCTCACATAAAGTGACATATATGTCAGATTTTAAAACAGGGGCTCTATCAGGAAAGCCAAAACTGGCTCTGGCGGTAAGGGGTTAATGAATGAAATCTTTTCTTCTTATTTTACTGAATTTTCAAAATAATCTTTATCATTTTGTTGCTTTTCATTAACTATTTGCATAAAAATTGTGCATACATATTTATTTCTTTGTTGGCTCTAATTGTAATCAATTATTTTTTTATAATGCATTTTTATGTTCTGTCTACTTTGTGCATTATGGTGAATCTAAATAAATATAATCCTTTATTAGTATTTAAAAAAAAAATATATATATATATGTTTACATAGCTAACACAGAGATGAAACCAAAACTACAAGAAAGCCATGCTGAGGTTAACATCCAAATATTCCATGCAAATCTTTCAATGTAAAATCTTGAAAAGTATGACACGACTGCTTCAGTTCCAAATGGCATAGTTTTTACACTGTATGTCTGAATATACTCAAATATATTCACTTTTCACATTATTCTATACTATCAGCAAAACATTAGCAGCACTTGAGCATATTTTTTTTCCACTCTGCAGGATTCTCAAGAATGAATAGATTACTGTGTTGAAATTATGCACCATCCTTTTCTGATTACACTAAATGATATGATAGTAGATGATAATAGACAGAAATAGTGTACATATATGACCAATACAATACACATGATAAGATGCAGCCACATTTAATACAGGATGCAATGCTTCTATGGCATATCAGGTTAATACTAATGCAGAGTCCTACATCTGATTTATTAAATCTGCTTTTGTGCTGCTGTAATTAGCAGCATATGGATTTCATTTTCCACTTCTGTTATTTTGACTTTATATGAAGTTGTGCTGATCAGAATAATGAGTTTGGGTGTTTGTTGTAAAAGTAGTTGTATGTTAAAGTAAACAAGCAGATTGGGTAAAGTACCACTGTCAGCACTGTTGGCAATGAAGCAATGACAGTATGTTGAGCTCCAATTCTTTTACATTATTCACAGTGCTGGGCACAACATAAGATTAAATAAGAAGTCAAAGTCAAGCAAAATAAGAAGTCATACAAAGAAAATGTTTACACTAAAAGTGTACTAAACCAGTAAGGGCATTTCTGGCCTATTAATAAGGAAAATGAACAAAACACATTATACTGTATTTTTCCTACGAACAAATTCAAATGTAACTTTTAATATTTAAAATTGACCTAAATATGTAATCTTTTGTACAGTATAAGTACATTTCTCTGTAACAGTTTTCTGGCTGGCTACTGATTTTTGAATTTTAGAATTATATCACTATAATTAAAGAAACATTTTAATTTCCTTATTGCATACACTTTAGAAATGAAGAAGGGTGTTTATGGGGTTTTACAGGAACAAGCTCTAAAATTACCCTTGGTAGCTTTATAATTTGCTTACAGATAGTTAAAGGGGTTATCCGGGTGTTGAAAAGATTTCATAGAACACTATAAACAGCATATTTATTGAAAAGTAAAGGTATCTTCCTACCTTTTTGTGCTTTTTTTTATTTTGCCTCTTTATTCATATATCATAAAATCCACTTTTTGCATAGACTGCAATGCAATCTAGGACTTACCTTCATAGTTATGATGGCTAGGGTCTATGTGCTGACATTAGTGTGTAATCCCCAGCTCCGTACTTGCTGTCATGGTAATGATGATAGCTAGAACTCATGAGTCACTATATAGACTGTATAGAGCTGCATTCATCATTTTCATGACAGTAGTACACAACCCCCCACCTCTGAACTGCTGTCCTCTGCTCCCATTATTGTAAGTAAGTTCTGCCAACAGTTCTCAAAGATAAACAAATAGTTCCCCTCCCCTGAAATTACTCTTATGTAACTACTTATATTCACTTTCAAACTGCAGGCCAGAAAGAGTGAATGCAGCCAGATTGCCCTCTGCTCAGGTCATACCCACTACAGGGCAGTGTTCCTGAGTTGAGCCTGGCTTCAAAGCACACTCCCTGAATATGATGTAACATGAAAGTAAGAACATGTGATCAATGAAAGTCACATGGTTTGCAGGAGATAAGGCGGAAAGAAGGACGCGACGCTTTGCCTGGTTTTTCACAGCAGGACAAGTAAATCATTGTTATGAACTACAAAGTTTAATATAATACAGTTGTGAGCCCTATAACAAATAAAAAGATAGCCAAGGAGAACACCTTTAATATCTATTCATGTAATGCTTTTTATAATATATGTTGTACATTGGTGTGTAGTCATTTAATTGATAACTATAATTCTTACACTAGTAAGTGGTCACATATATCAAGCAATAGATTAGCTAAAGGACATTGCATGTAATAGAGTCTATAATATCACATCAACATTTAATTTATAGAAATATAAACCCCACATAACATCCGAGTAGATAGTAATCTTTACATATTATCAACTTTAATCATGCTAAAAATTCTAAGCAATAGCAAGTATTATTTGTAAAATGTAACAATAAAATGTAATACTTTTATGTGACAATCAGCACAGTGGCTCAGTGGTTAGCACAGTTGCCTTGCCAGTGCTGGGTCACTCTGCAGTTTCCCCCATGCTCCAAAGGCATACAGCTAGGTTCATCTGGTACTTAAATTGTGAGCCTCAATTTAACAATGCTATGTAAGTAGTTAACACAAGACCATGAGGATTAAACTTCTCTAGATCAGGGATAAATAGTCCTATTATAGACTTAGATCATCATACCTTGTTCCTCTCTGAGAGTTGTGCATCATCGACAAGGAAGAGCTGTGTGCAAGGAGTTTTTATGGAGGAGTCCCTGCAACCACCTACTTTGGTGCCATAGGTGCATTACTATTATGAGCACACGGTGACAGCATCTATCATGTAAATATCTTCCTTATTGGTTAAACATGATGCATGTGGGACTGTGTCTGAGGAGCATATTAACATGTTATATTTTTATACTATCACAGAAAAAAAGCATATTTAAAAGACAATCATTTAGCGACAATGGATTTATGGGTTTTGTCCTAATGTATGGGATGTATGGAGCCGGCTCATTTGCTGACACCCGCTGCTATCAGCAGGGATCGGAGCCAGCTCTGATCTATGCTGTTTAATCCTTTAGACACCGCAGTGATCACGGTGTCTAAATGAATGACCTTTGGTGCTGCACACTGTTCCTCTCCCCAATTGGTGCCACTTTGATGAGACGATGGGGTGCCAATCAGTTATAATGGCCGCCAGAAGCCCAATGAAAGTTTCCATAGCTGCCATGTTACTTCTCTATGGAAGGAAGTAATAGTGCCATCTTGGTTCTGCATTATTTATATATAATGCGGAACAATGTAAAAGCGATAGCACCCACTAATTGTCAAATACCCTGGGGAGACTGCATGTACAAGTGAAAACCAAAAAATGAAAAAAATCTTTAAAGATATAAAAAAGACAAATATTAAAAGTTCAAAACACCCGTCTTTTACCATTTTACAAATTAAAAATGTATAATTTTACATATAATTGGTATCGCCTCATCCGTAAGAGTCAATCTATTAAAATATAACATCATTCATCCCATACTATAAAAAACAGTCCAAGTAAAAAAAATTCCCAATGCCAAAATTGTGGGTTTTTTTGGGTCATTATGCCAACCCAAAAAATTGAACTAAAAAGTGATAAAAAAGTCACATGTCTCCCAAATGGTACCAATAAAAACTTTACCTCCACCTGCAAATAAGGAGCCCTTACTTAAGTCTATAAATAAAAAAACAAAAAAGATTGCTAATTTTGTTTTAATTACTAAATAATAAAAACTCTATAAATTTGATATCACCAGAATCATACCAACATGAAGAATACAAATAACATGTCATTTATACTGAACAGTGAACTCTGTAAAAATGAAACCCCTTCCAAAATGCTGCAATTACTTTTTTCATGTCTCACTCCACATAGAATTTTTGGGGGTTACATGGTATGGTATGTCCCACAAAAAACAAGCCCTCATATGTCTATGTAGATGGAAAAATAAAAAGGTAATGGCTCTTGGAAGGCATGGTGAAAAAAAAGCATTCTTAAGCCAACAAGGCAAAATTTGTTTCAGTACGAATTGCTTCAGGACGAATCGTGTTAAAAAAACAGCTATTTCCAGGCTGCACAGAGCCTGCAGGGTGCTGTAGAACGCTGTGCCATGCTTAAATATGCAGAGGGAGCTTGGTTTGGTCTTCATACAATGTTGTGTTTCAGTATGACACGCATATGACTGCCGTCACCGCTCTTAGAATCGCTTCACTATAAAATTCCCTGGGCACTTAAGAGGGCAAAACTGGCCAAAAAACTGAAGCGGGAATGTAGCCTGATAAAGTCAAGGCAGCGCCAGCTGGAAAAAAACAAGCTGAGGGCTACGATCCTACCATAGCGTCAAAGAACACGTTAACGGAGCAACCACAGATCACAGCACAGTAAGGGGACATCACAGCAGGAGTCACCCTGCGAGGCCACAGCATCCGGTGTCATCTACCGGCCATGTGTTGACCACACACTAGGTAATACACTTTCTCCCAGATGACATCTGACAACCCCAGCCAAGAGTCGGTGGGTTTGTCACACACAGCCCCTTGTTGGCATGGCACGGGAGCAGGTGATGGGCTCTCACCTGTCCTCAATCCACCTCTGTCCCGTTCGCTCTCCACAGTCAGAGAATTACTATGTGCTGTGGCCTCTGCACCACTATACAGTGAGGACCAACTATTTGAGCACAGTGGGCAGCAAAGAGGTGGGGAAGACATCCGCTGCTTCTTGCAGAAGAGGGCAAATAGTGATGATGAGAGTTGCAATGGGGGGTTATGTTGCGAGCAGTCAGGGTTTGTACAGCGACACCGTTGAGGAGGACGGCGGTGACAGGCAAACACTAATTGATGTAGCCGATCGCACTTGGGAGCCGGGAGAAGCAGGCGAGGCTGGGATAATTTATTCTGGTGCCCTAGCTAAACAAGGCATAAAGTGCCCCCCAAATGGAAAATTCAGTCCACTCCATGCCTCCTTGTGCCCCCTTTTCTCCCTGCGATGTAGTGGCGCCCTATGCGGTCGCCTACCCTCGACTACCCATTGTACCGGCCCTGGAAGCATTCCGTTATCTCTACATTAAGTTTTAGGAGATGGGAGGAGATGAAGGAGGCTTTGGACGACAGACAATCTGGGATCTTGGACAGTAGAGAGTTAATGTCTGGGCCGGAGATGTAAAGTTGGGTGTAATCAGCATACTGGTGGTTTTGAAAGCCATGTGATTCTATCAGCTGACCCAGACCAACTGTGTACAAGGGTTCATCATTATCATAGGGAGAAGAGAGCAGCAGCTTGCGTGTCAGGCAGTGGCGCAGCCCGTAAGTTGGTAGTGTGGCCGGGAGTCAGCAGGGTGGCAGCAGTGCGAGGTTGGGAGCCAAACGGCCACGATTTAGACCACCCACTTTGCAGGTCCCAGAAAGTAGCGGCACAGGGACTCACTGGGTCAGTGGCGGTAACAGTCAGTCAGTGCGTAGCTTTGGTGGTAAAATCACCTACTCGGCGGTGTGCCAGTTTTTTGCTAAGACACCAGAGGAGGTGAACATGGAGTCGAATCTGTAGCCAGAAATTAAAGCGTGACCAGGGACCTAACGTTAGTATCACGGCCCTGCATCAACATCATGCAGTGTCACCATATGTGTTTCAGATGTGGTGGTCCATCCTGTCCCAACAGCTGTAGCACCCAGTGGCACGCCTCCCATTTCAGGCAGTCATGGCTTCACCACCTCTGCCGAAGACAACTCCCTGTCTATTACATCATCTACCGGTCCAGATACTCCTGCTCCTCGGCACTCATGGTGCCAGCAGTCGTTCACCAAGACAATTGTCACGAGACAGCAGTATGCGTCTAGCCATCCCTAAGTGCAGAAGTTTACCGTGCTCCTGTCCAAGTTGGTGGTACTGCAGTCCCTCCCTTTTCAAGTGGTGGACTCTGCACCATTCAAAGAACTGGCCAGGAAACTTGGCATTCACTTCAGCCATTGTAACGACGGGGGTAGTGGCTGCTCTGGACCACAGCAAGCGGTGGTAGTGGAAACGCCAGGGAGCGGGGACTAAGTAGGTCCCGGTTTTTAGCAATGGGCCATGAAAATGGGGGGGAAAAACGCAGGTCCACCATTGTTTTTGGTCTTCAATTTTACAGCGTTCGCCGTGCAGTGTAAATGATGTGATAACTTTACTATGGGGGTCGGTACAATTGCAATGGTATACATTTTATATAGTTTTTTATGTTTTGTTACTTCTACACAATAGAAATAGGTCTATAAAAAAATTGCGTTTTTATGTTGTCCTCTTCTGACAGTCATAACTTTTATATTTTGCTGTGTGCAGAGCTGTGTAGGGCCTTGTTTTTTGTGGGGTGAATTGATGCTTTTAATGGTACCAGTATGGGGTGCACACAACACTTTGTTCACTTTTTATTAAGGTTTTTGTGAGGCGTTTTGAACAAAATACAGCAATCCTGGTAGAGTTTTTTATTTAATTTTTTTATACCGGTCACTCTGCATTAGAGATGACATGCTAGCTTTACTCAGCAGGTTGATACAATTACAGCAATACCCAATTCATATATTTTTTTATTTTTTACTTCTTTTATACAATAAAAACACTTTTATTCAAACAGGAAAACACATTTTTGCATCGCATAGTCTGAGACCCAAATAACTTTTTTATTTTTCTTTGTAGGGAGCTGTGTACAGGCTTGTTTTTTGCGGGATGGGGTTGATGTTTTTATTGGTATCATTTTTGGGGGGACAAGACTTTTTGATCAGTTTTAAATCTATTTTTTGGAAGGCAGAGTGAAGAAATACTGCAACCCTAGTAGTGTTTTTTATTTTATTTTTAACAGCGCCCCACTGTGCAGTATCCGTAAATAAGTTAGCCATTACTATGTGGGTCGATAAGATTACCCAGTGGCAAAGCCTCCCATTTCAGGCAGTCATGGCTTCACCACCTCTGCCGAAGACAAAATCCCTGTCTTTACATCATTCGGTCCAGATACTCCTGCTCCTCGGCACTCATGGTGCCAGCAGTCGTTCACCAAGACAATTGTCACGAGACAGCAGTTATGCGTCTAGCCATCCCCTAAGTGCAGAAGTGACCGTGCTCCTGTCCCAAGTTGGTGGTACTGCAGTCGCTCCCTTTTCAAGTGGTGGACTCTGCACCATTCAAAGAACTGGCCAGGAAACTTGGCATTCACTTCAGCCATTGTAACGAAATGGGTAGTGGCTGCTCTGGACCACAGCAAGCGGTGGTAGCGGCCAAGCCAGGCAGCGGGGACTAAGTAGGTCCCGGTTTTCACCAGAGCCTGCCGCAAGGTAGGATGGACTTTTTTGCGGCGGGAGTCCTACCAGGTCGCTACCCCTGGGCGACTAGCTTTCGGTGGCAGCTGAGGTGCAGCGAGGTACCGAATCGTAAGACGAAACTCGTAGTCACGGGTCAGGCCAACAGGTCAGGGCAGGCGGCGGAGATTCGAGGTCAGGTAACATGGCAGAAAGGTCGGGTACACGGCAGACAAGAACTGATGAACAGGTGGAAAATGATGAACAGGAATAAATATATTAACAGGGCGAAATTGATGAACAGGAATAAATATATTAATGGGGGGAAATTGATGAACAGAAATAAATATATTAACAGGGGGAAATTATTGAACAGGGGGAAATTGATGAACAGGAGTAAATATGTTAACAGGGGGAAATTATTGAACATGGGGAAAAATTTATGAACAGGGAAAGGGGAGGGGCCCCCCTTTTTCCACCCTTAACAGGGGAGGGCCCCCCTTTTTTTTTCCAACCTTTTAAAAGGAAAGGGGGGTCCCCTTTT